>HE671185.1:0-31993 GCA_000313835.2 Heliconius melpomene melpomene | reverse complement strand
ATGAAGAACTAACAGTGGATGACAGTGGACGAGGTAGGTAGAGACCGTAGAATGAAGCTAAAAATATATATAATATCTATAGGACTAGGTAGACTGTATTCAGTGTGACATTCCTCTCCATTTATTATGTAAGTATAGCCCATTTCAAAAATGTTTTTGTTTATCTACATCTTTAATAAAATATACTAGCTCATATATTATCTGTAATTTCCACATAACGTTCTATTATTGCAATAAATAAAATATCAACAAAATAATCAACTCCACCTTACCTCTTAACATTAGCGTATTTCTTGAAATCAATATCCGAAGCTTCGAAGCTGGACACGCCAGCGACGATGCTCAGGTCGGCCACAGTGAGGTTGGGGCCGGCGACGTACTTCTGACCTTCGAGGAAGGTATCCAGGAGTTTAAGGGCATCCTCTACTTTGGCTAGCTTGTCCTTGTCCGCGGGCGCACCGCCGAAGATTTGTGGATACTGGAATTATTATTATTTTGTTTTTATAGTGTTTTTTATGTAGATATAGCGGTTGTACTTTAGCTTAAATATATTGTTTATGTGTAGAGATTTTCCCACGTTCATAATATGCTAACAATAAATACTTAATCAAATATGGCGTTTTCAAAAGCCATTGCCATTATTAGTACCAATTTAGGTTTTAAAATTAGTTTTAAAACTACGTCTTTGTTCTTGGTAACATTCTAACAATGAAAACTCTCATTGCCTTTTAGATTACGCCAAAAATGACACTTTTTTTTCGATCCCCTCTTTCGGGACTAGAACCCACCTCCTCACACAAAGTAATTCTACATTAAAACAAAAAAATATACTTACAAAGTAATCACCAAATCTCTGATACAAAGTTCCGATATCGAAGTACAGGCGTTGGTCGACGAGGGCCCTGGCTTTGGGTTCCTCTGGGTACAGCGCGCTGCCTTTGCCATACTTGTTCACTAGATAAGTTATTATAGCACGCGACTCGTAGATCGGGTGGCCGTCGTCCACGAGGGTAGGAACTGTGTGTTGTGGATTTATCTGCAGATCATATACATTTTTAGCTTTAATTTGTTTCTAGCAGTGTAGGCAGAGATCCTGGAAACCTATTGTTGAAATACGGGAATGGAGGTTCCCGCTAAGACACATCCGTTTCTCGATTTAGTGGAACTCAGAGCCGCGCTTTGCCTCGTTACAAAAGCGAAGAAATAAAAATATTAAATATATCGTTTTCTCGACTGGGAATCGACACAGCCTGTCTCGTTTGCACTCGGACGCTTGTGCCCCTGCGCCATGACTGAACTTTATTCATTAATTCGTTGAATATAAGCTAAAAAAATGTTTTAGGTATTATACAAGTAACAGAAGTCAAAAATATGTGCAAGAAGTAGAAATTTTCATGGAATTCCTAGTTTGGGTTAGGCCATTATATGCTGCGTTTATAAATTAATATGTAATTTTGTTACTTAATACAGTATCAAAAGCGTAATTCAATGAGTAAATTAAACAAAAACTTGTGGTCCCTTGAACGAAAAATAGTTATTATTATTTCCATAAATTAAAACATGATTAGAAATAAATGTTTTTTTTCTGAAAGCTAAAACACGATTCGGTAGTTCGATTATAATTTTAGTTAATGCTTGCGAAGTGGATTGGAATGTTTCGTGACCGTAACCGGTCCGTGTTGTGTATGTATGTATGTAGGTACCTTAGATACCGTGTGGGTAACAACGCGCCATTGCATTACATTACTTTATTAGAAATAGTATAGAAATATTTAATAATAGATAATTAATAGAAATTAATTGAATAAATATTATATATATACAATTTAAACTTATATATATACAAGAAAAACATCATGGCACAGACGGGAAGGGTTTGGCTATAGATACTTAATGGTTGTGAGTTTGGTTTACTCACGAGGAAATGTTGAGCCTACACTTATTTAAAAATATTTCGCTATGTTTTGACAACAATTAAGTATTTATCAAAGTTAATTTGTGAATTTTAAGGTTCATTAATTTTTATTTTAATTACTTCTATAAGTTACTACAAAAAAAATGATTCACACGATTTTATAAGATATTCTTATCATACATAACATAATTATACTAGGTTAAATTACTAGGAAATAGTCATAAGGACAATAAATATGAAAAAACAACTATTAACGTAAAATAGCTAAATTCAAATTTGATATACATTCATAATTTGAAGGCAAATAAAAGCTAAATAACATATCGAAGTGAAACACTGACTCTTTAGAGATCAACGACCTGCCGGGAAATTACATCATAACGGGTTTGACCTTCACCACACGGTTTATAGGAATATGATAGTTATGATACCAAACTTAAGGAGTAAAATTGCATTTAAGCTAAAGCAGGTGATACTATAAAAAGAGGCAGGTTTTTATAATCACAATTATTTTGGTTCCATGAATTTTTGGGGGTATTAAATTCTTTTATTGTTGAATATTAATATTTTTAAATGAAATTTATATAAAAATTGGAAACATAATATTAATACTAAGAAGAAGAATTATAAAAAATACACAAATACTTATCAGGAAATAAATCCATCATGTCCGAAAATGAAAACTGGGATTTGGACAAATAACCATGCTTAGCCACAAATCAGGTCAAAGCACCACCTAATTTAGGATATTATAGAAATACCCAACAATAATAATAAACGTGTTAATGGTTTATTCTAAAAAAAACTAAACATTGCATTGTTTTGCGAAATTCAAATATGCAGCAATTATTGTTATCTCAAGGATGAATAAATAATGAGTGTTGAATGCACATGCACACTGCAGCTATGTAGATGTGTTATAAGTAATATAACATATTTATAATTAATAATTCTGTTGTTTATACTTATGTATTAAGTAGTTGATAATAAATAATATATATTGAACGCGAATACAATTTACTTTTTAATTATCTTAATTAATTTTAATTATTGATAAGCCATTTATCTAGTTCTGCAAGTCAACAGGTAATGTCAAGGAAAGTGGAGTGAGCGGAGTATCAATGGGCACCCTCAACCAACCCTGCTAGTTGCGGGATACAGATGAAGCTGAGACAGAGATATATTCACCATAAAAACGTATAATATTAAATTCTTACCTTAAGATATTCAGGCTTAAGATGTTCTCCATGATGAAGATCCACGAGTTTCAGATTGAGGTTCAAGTTGAGAGCACGCGCGGTGAGCAGCACCGCCCGGCAGGGCGCTGAGCCGGGAACGTAGTATAGGTCGACTGGCATTTTTCTATATAGAAATTATGATAAATAAATAATTAATTCTTAATGGGAACGGAGTGTCTCAACACTAGGTTTCCAGGTTCCCACTGGCTACCCTAAGAATTATAGTACTGAAGAACATTCTATCACATTTTAAAAGATCTATTACAAATATGCCAAAGCTTAGACGCTTAGGACATGTGTTGCAATACAAACATTAATCAATTAGTATGTATGACTAGGATGTACGAACGTTACCGGGTTTATTTATAGAGCTGCGTTATAGGAAATTTACACTTGATTTACTTCTAGTTACTTATATAGTTATTAATTGTAGATGTACAGTTTTAAAATGACAATATAAATTTTTAACTGAGATATATTTTTTATTTTTATTCAATATTTTTATTAATTTCATTAATATTTATTAATATTTCATTATTATTTTTATTAATGAAATTAATAAAAATATTGAAGTTTTTCATTTTATGTTAGTATTATTTTTTAAAACTAAACTATTGTTTAACTTTAATTATAGTTTTTTAACGAAATTGTTAATTGTATTTTTTTTTTATCTTAGGAGGCTATTGTTATTAGTTAGCGTATATTGTTCTATGAACTGTACGCTGGAGAGCACCAGTGTTAAGACAGTCATTTCTCAAGTTTTGTTGAATTATTGAGACAGTGGTGGCACTTAAAACCGCGCTTCGTCTAATAAACTGGGAAAATTAAATATCATCATTAATCTATGTAGTAATCGAACCCATAACTATCACGTTTACAATCAGACGATGCCCCACTAAGTCACAACGCCTCAACAATGTTTCTTTAATAACTTTTTAAAATTACTAACATGAAAGCATGAGAGTTAACGGAAAAAAGGAATTAAACCCACAAACGTCGCGTTAAAGTTATACTCTTGTGTCCTTGCGCCACTACAGCTTCGAATATTGGTAAAAACATAAAATAATATTTTTTCTAATATTCCATACGACCATGATGTTATTGTATAATAGCAGCCTACGAATAATTGTCACGTCGGTTTCCTTGTAACGCGGAATGTAATCAATAGTAGTAGGTACCTACGGTTCTATACAGTTTATATATATGCAAGGCCGTAAGTTTCTAGAACTATATAGCGAAATTTGTGAGAAGCTAAAAATATTTTTTTTTGTTTGTTTTAGTAAACTTTTTTATTATCACAATTTGTAAGCTATATGTTTTATTTCAATATCAAACGAAGTAGGACATGTACTTTCTATACGAATAATTTATTGCAATAGAAAAGTTCTTAAAACAGTTCAAAAGTACTGAACGTAACTGATTGCAAATAAAAGTGTAAGAAAAAAAATACTATTTCTTTTGATAAGATAAAACGATCCCCAGTAGGTAATTAATTAACTAGAATTGGACGTAACTTTTTTATCTAGATCAATATAATGAATGGTTTTTAAAAATGGTCTTTCATAGAATTTGAAGTCAATAAATACCTCTCAGTAATTATCTTAGAATTAAGTTAACAACGAATATAATATTATAAACCGAGCAAAAAAATCTCTTACGGTTGAAGATTGCAAATAAAGACTGTAAATAAGGTTTTTCGTATAAACTGGAAAGGGTTAGTTAATTTAAACGAAAATCATACAAAAATTATAAAAATAATAGAAATTACTGAATACTTTTTGTACTTTTTTGTTCCTAATTCTCATTTAATAAGCCAATCAATAGAACAATTTAGATTTGCATTTAAAACCTAAACCATTCAGGAAGAGAACAGTGGTTTAGAGTTTTTTGGTGTCAGTAGGTTTTTCAATACGTCGTTGCAAGGTCGATGGTTTTTTTTCAAAGAATCAGCAAAAAATATAGATAAATACTGATTAGAAAAATGTTACTAAGCATGACTTGCATATTATATTATTAATAACATAGACGTTAGTGGACGTATCAGATGTTAATTTTAAAAATATTTGATGAATGAGTCATGTTAAGTTTTTTGGAAAAAAATAAAGTCATTGTGGCCAACATACCAAGTTTCTTACCATACAGTGTACCAACATAATAGTTATGGTTTCCATTCTTGTTTAGAGTATTTAAATGTTTGCTTTTTTTCTCTTTTAAAGAGAAAGCCAAGAGAAAACCACTACTTGCCTCTAGAGGCAAGCAAAAGTTGGAAAATAATTGAATAAGGATCATCAGTATCGACAAAAATGTAAATAGTCCGTTAGGAATTGCAGATTGAAATATTTAATTAAGCTATTATTAATATTAAATTAATGTCAGAAAATACTTGCCGTTTTATCACACACGTCGTGTTCCGTCTTGCGTATAAGTATATTTGTTTATCAAAGAGATAAATTAAAGTCTTTACAAACAAGTATTAAAAATATTATAGATAAGATAACAATAATTAGTTAGCATAAACACAAGCAATTAAAGGTATATAGAAATTTGAACGTCGGACGCGAATAGCCAGCTTTATTGTTTTGTAATGAATGGAATTTAAAATACCTACCACCTATTTTTAGCCATAAATATTATTATTATTATGAAATCTAAAATCTAAAAAAAATTCGAGGCATTGCGGAATTCAACGCCGCGCTGAGTTCCACCACACTCAACATTGTTGATAGAGCAGAGATTCAATCAGCATATCCCACAAGGTTACCAGAAATTTGGCTAGAGACTAATATTAAAAGTATAATGGCGCTATGTAAAATAGGGAAATTACTTTTTATGTAACTCCATTGAAAGCGTGGGGAACCGCGAAGGTCAGTGTATTGTTAAAGCTACAACTAAATACGAAGGTTCTCCTTTCATTTTACTGCTATGTATTGGATAAAAAAACTAAACGTTAAATTGATTATTATTGCTTATTATACAGTAAACAATAAAAGTTGAGAATAAAATGGCTCTGGATTTTTATTTCTTTTAAATAAACAAATTAAAAGTGCACTATATAAATGTTTAGTTATATTGGTTCTTTAGTTTTTTTTTCATACATATAATTATTTATATCACAATTTATTTTACTAAAATATTAATTACTAGAGAAGTATAGTAATATAGAAGTATACTTATGGAGGTACTTAGAAATTGTAAAATCACTTTAACTTTTAAACAATTTATCATTCGTATGTACTTAACTGATATAATGATAGTAATTATTTCTACGTTGATAAATAATATATTTAGTATGAATCGATGAACAAATATTACAGTAATTCTAATACCAAATCTTTATAAATTTACACCAAAAATGTTGTTTATAAAAATATATATCTGAATTGAAAAATGCCTCTGGTTTTTTCGTCGCTTAAAAAGCTCATCTTTTGCTTTACCTATATATAATTTAAAGTAGGTTAGTTACTATCAAATTTTGAATTAAAATTAATTTCTAGAAACATTAATTTCTAGAACCTCTATATATATAGTTGTTTTTCCCTATATTTCACGCTTAATCATTTTAAGTGCAACAGTAACCTACCACAATTTGTAAATATTGGAAATAAATATAACTTTCATTAGAGAATAGTATATCGAGAGGACGTACTAGCGCAGTTGGACATATTTCGTCTATAAAATGAATTTTTTAATGGTGAAAACAAAAAAAAACTAAACATATAAATTTACCAATGTGAAGGCAGAATGGGAATTGAACCCACAATCATATTGGATAAATAGACACGTTCCGAGTATGTGATAATTATGACATATTAATATTTAATAAAAATATAATTCTATTGCATTTAACCGCACTTGTCAAGTTGTCACAACTAAGCTGTGATTACCAAAATACTCCAGTGCTTTTTATTGCTACTATACTGTACTGTACTATACTATATGCAAGTATATAATACCGCTATGTAATAAGGCTTAGAAAGAATTATCAAATGATTTATTTATTAATAAGTTTTATCATTTTAAAACTGAAAGGTAGAAAAACTTTAATAATACATCAATTTAATTGACATTGCCGTTAGAATATTATTACGAAAATTTCCCTTTACTTAACCAAACCTACATTGCAACAAATTTATTAAATTAAATTAATTACACGTCACAAAAATTAATTAAAAAAATATTTATATATAACTAAATTAAAGAAGATAGATAGATTTCAGTTCCAAAAGCACTATATTTACCATTTTTTATGAATTTTAGAGACATTTCCATTCTAGAATTCTGGAATCCAAAGTTAAATAATATTTTGGTTAAAGTTTAACAATTAAATCTGCTTAGATTGAATAAATCAAAATCAAAATAGTTTTTTATTAAATTAGGTCAATAAAAGTAATTTTGAATTACATAAAAATGTCAGTCTTACAGGAAGCTATCACCAGCTTAAAAGGCGCACCTGTTGAGATCAACCGGTAAAAAACTCAAAAGTAGCACGTATAACATATAATTAATAGTAATGAATATATAAAACAATCATACCACGCATTATTATCAGTATATAAAAAGATTACTAACATTAACATTATCCAAAAAGATAGAGCCAGCTATTGTTAATTTTAACTATTAATTGTTAAATCAGCTTCACGCTGTTTCCCGCACACAGCAGGATAGGCAAACTAATATTAAACTGGCAAATCTAATGTTACTTATAAATTAAACTAGTCACCGTTAAATTTAACTATACAAATAAACACAAAAGCACTTTTCAACTTACTTGTGGATAGCGAGACGTCAGCACGAGTAGCGGTTTAGCTGAGAGTAAGCGCTAGTGGGGGGCAGACGACGGTTATATACTACACTGACTACTGACTAGTGACCCCAGTTTTCCTTGTATATAATCGAGAAATATATAATATTGGATATTTTGGAATTTCTTCATATTTTATTGGAAAGGTATTTTTCTAATTATTTTATTCGTATTGTACTAGGGACACTAGGTCAAAATATGCGTTCTTCAGTGAGTAATATAAAAAAACCGGTCAAATGTGAGTCGGACTCGCGTGCTGAGAGTTCCGTATCAAGATTGTACGTCAACCTTGTTGATGTTCTCTTTTACTTTGACTATTTTGTGCTTCTACAATTTATAAAAGTTTATAAGCTTAAGTTTGCGGACGTTTGTATGAAATGGACTACAATTATAAGTGTGCAATGACTGTTTTTGGATGAAATGTCTATAAATTTTAATTTGTTGAATCTTTTTCCTTTAATTGTACTGTAAGTTTTTACTTCTTGGAAAAATTTATGGCTATGCATCATGGGCATTATCCTATAGATTTTAATTACGTGGCGAATTTCATACAAAATGTAATGCGAAAACAATGCATAAACGTTCGTTTATTCTAATTGCGTTAAATTCACCACCTGAATGTATATTATTAATTTTCGATTGGTACATCGACGCGATCTTGAGATAATGCTCTTGATAAAGTGACATAGGGGTTCCGCTTCTTTCTTTTGAGGTATAGAACCCTAATTTTATTATTTTTATTTACTGGCTATATTTTTTAAAACTAAGGCTTTATATATTATTACTTCGTAAAGTTCAACTGGGCTGTTACAAAAAAATATATTTCTTTATCACAAATAATGAAATATATTTTTTACTTGTGTAATATTTTTGTGTAAATATAATAAAAGAAAACTATTTTATTAGAAGATGTACGAATAAGTTTCTTCGTGCAGATAATAAAATGACGAAAAGAAAACACAAATGGCAAAAGAAATGCTCACCGCGAGCTGTTCTTGAGTCTGGACTATTGTCTTAAATTCATTGTTTTGACTTCTTCGTCACTTACGTTTAATTTTATTTAGTTTTATATTTGTGTAATTTAATGAGCCTTGAAGATTATTTGTTTTTTCACACTTTGAAATGTATGTATTTTTACTAGGCTACAGCAACACATCTGATTTATGACCTGATGATGCTGTAACTTACTTATTGCTTGGCTTTATATTGTAATACTATTTAAGTAAAATTAGAATAAAAAAAATTGGTTATATTTGCTGGTAGTGAATCACTTGTTTCTTTCTGTCTTATAAAGGAATACCGAAATTAACGAAGGATTGTTCTTTATTTCTTGTACCTACAACTAGACTTTACACAAGGTACCTACCTACCAATCGAAAATATTCTAAAAGTGTGTTTCTTACATAATGTGATCTGTATGAGAGAATCACTTAAGTGATTCACGTACTTAACCTCAGAATATATTTTAGGAAAATATATTCGTATAAGAAGCTCGGCGTTGAGTTCCGCCACTCAACACGCAATGTTTTCAGATATACAATATCCATTTAATCTATACAATACCGACAGCGTCAGCGTCTGTAAACACGAAACTTCCAGGTTGAATGCCGTCCGAGGTAATGATTATATTAAAATTATTCCAATTTACCCGTACAAAATGAGGCGTTAAATTTGATCATTCAACATGACGTTTCTCGAATTCGTCAGAAAATAGAGATCGGAGTGTCATTACACTACATAGTCTCTACTCGACCTGCTAAATGGAGAAATTTAGCATTATATTCGTTTAATAGTTTTAACAGGATTTTGTCTCGGAAATACGGGTTCGTTGACTACATCTCATATGTCAAAGGAACTCAGGCGCACAGCCTGGTTCTAAATCCTCGAATCGTCTAGCGTGACAGGTTAGAACAATAGTTATGGACAGCACAGCAGTCGTCCTTATTCCGTGTGTATAAAGTAGCTTTATATGATACGGAAGTTTTTAAAAAACATGGCTTAGCGTTAGATTGAAACATGTTTTTTAATTGTTTCAAATGTTCTTTGAGCAGTATATACGTAGGTACGGGTTCCTATAGACATTTTTTATCAGTTTATTATCCTACTACTACTAGTCTAGTGTTAACACACAGCTCCCCATTTTTCGCCCAATTCTGAAGGCTTTGTGTGTTGAGGGGCGGAACTTAATGCCGCGTTTTGCCTCGACACCATAGCGTAAAAATGGAAATATAAATTTAAATAAATATTTCAGTATTTCGCGTGGGAATCGAACCCACAACCAGTCACGTTTACAGTCACACTTTGTGCCCCTGCGCCACGACTGGGACAGGTCACACAAATATATTACTTAATTAAGGTACTTATACGTTTTAATAAGGAATTTTAGTTATGAATGTTGTATGAAAAACGCAGCGTCTTATTATATTTAAATACTATATTTGGATTGTACAATGGAATTCATAAAAATAATTGCTAGAGGAATATTTTTATGTACACAGTGTTTAAAGCGGCAGGAAAGTATATTAAATATCTCAAGCTATTTAATATAATAACTGTATTAAAGTTCAAGATTATTAATCTTTGTTATAGACATTAGCGTATCTACAGATATTTTCTGAGGGTTGCCTGAAATATAGCTTCGATTTACGGTTCGGTAACGTACGGTATTCAGTTTAGAAACATTACAATATTAAAATATTTTTACACCTACCAACACACAGTTGTTGCTGTCAAACAACATTTGACAGTACACTCACTGTCATGTGACAGTTGAAAATGTCAAAAACTCGAAAATGGTTGTACGATTAATATCGACGTTCATTGCAAATAACTAGAAAATAAACGATGATTTAGATGATTCTAATACAAATATCTATTAAGAAGTCAATTATATTTACTACAAAATGGGTGACAGTAGCGATTCAGAAGAATTCTTCGACGCTGAAGAGTTCACGCCCGTGAAGGGATCAAAGTGAGTAATTACACTCCGATATAGTCAAAAATACTTATGAATTTAGTTCTACTACAAGAATACTATAAGAACTTTCCACCTGGCTTCCTATAATACCTAGTTTGAACTGTTTATATAATATTAGTAGTTCAATAACCAGTTTTGCGGGACTATCTAGTTTAACAGATGTTTTGGTACCTGTTCGTCCTTGTACGTATCGCCAGGTGATTACTCGTTGTTAGTGGCGCGAGACTTATTAGTATTAGTGACTACTGTGTTATATTAAATACATTAGAAGTAAGCTGGTTATTATTTTGGCTCAGTTGTATTCTTGTTGTTGAACAATGGCTAAGTCTGCCATGTTATTGTGTTTGCCAATAAAGTAAGGAAATTTAGTTCTATTTGTGATATCATACAAGTTTAAATTTCAAAATATATAGAATTATTTTTTTGCATAGAAATAGTAAAGTTACAAAAATATAGTAATAAAAAATAAACAATATATGAAAAATATAAAAACAATATTTACAGAAGATCTTCATTATGTAAGAATATAAGTGTGACTGAAATCTCTAACAGTGTAGAGGCAGAGGATAAAACACTGAGTAAACCTGACAGTAATGTTACTGCTACAAGTACTCCCCTTGAACCTGTATTGCAAGATGATAGGAGTACTGTTAAAAGTGTAAGTATATCAATATTTTTTAAACAAAAATATAAATGAATTTCCTGATTTATGTCTAAATTTGAGACATTATGTGTTGAGTGATAGAATTCAATGGTGCACACTGTTATACTAGAGATGAGAGTTAATCTGTAACCACCAGGAGTTAATATGTCTGTTGTCACATGCTGCCACTGCCACTGTATTATGACGGCTAATAAAAACTTTGCCTTTTATAATTGAGAAGTAATATAAAATAGATTTAATCAATGAATATTTGAGGCTATCTTAGCATAAGTGATAATGATTTATTGTAAACTTGATGATTGGGACGAATAAATGTTCTTAAGTATCTGGTAAAAAAATTCTAGTACTAGACAGAATGATAGCCCAGAATAATTATATTTAAAAATTTAATTGTTCCTTACGGTGTTGAAATGACATATCTGTCTTTGCTTTGTATTGCACATACATATAGAGCAATATGCAGAGGGAATAATTTTCGAGCCATCATGTGTTGAGTGATGGAACTCCATACTTTGTCTTGATACCAGACTCAGGAAGTAAAAGTAATTCATTTCCCCCAGTGGGAACCAAACCCACAACCTTTTTAAAATCTCAGTGATTCCACAACAGGTGTATTTAAATATAAGTAAAACTTGCTTCTGAATGATGATTTGCTGAGATATTGAATACATTTTAAACATTTTACACAAAATGTAAAATAATTATCTTTCATTATCTAGAATGAGTATGTGTGTATGTGTAATATAGGACAAAAAGCATTATGTCGTAAAATAAATCATTGTCAGTCATAAATCTTTTATAACAAACTTCCAAACGACGTGGTTAATTTATCACTGAACAAATTTAAAAAAGTGGTAAAGCACAGGCTCTGCCAAAAAGCTTATTACTCTGTTAAAGATTATGTTCGCGATAAAGATGTTTGGAAATGAGTTGCTCTATTTCTAAGTTAAAATTGTTAATTGTGATTTATAACAAATGTTGGCATTTAAAAAGAGTGGCCATGAGTTTCTTTGCCTGTATCTTCTCATGAGCTCAACCATTTGAACGGGCTTTTTTCAAGTCAAAATTGCACATTTTTTTTTTGGTTATTTTGTTTTCCATTTTTTTTTATCTTTTATGACATGTCCAAGTGAATGTTAAGCATTTTTATGGAATAAAGATATTTTGACTTTGACTTTGACTTTGAAAATAACTCTTTAGTGAATATATATTTTTTGTGTTTAATTTGACAATATTTTAAAGTTATTTAAACATCTGTATTATCTTGTATAAAAATTTGATATTTGATGGTTTGGTTTTTGAATCTCTTAGATTTCATTGTGCAACAGCAGGTCAATGTCTGATTGTAGGAATTATTTATGGAGAGTGATGAATGATTAATTTCTTTTCCTCACTCTTCAAAGGCAATGTATGATGTTAAGTTCCGCAATTCAATATGTCATGTCTTGAAATTGGACAGAAAGCTGAGGATAGCATCTTGTTAGTTTATTACTAAATGGTTTTGCTTAATGCTCTTCAACTCAGGATTTTTTAAACACTCTTAAATGCTTTTACTATTTTTACAGTTTTCTAAGCAACTTCAAAAAATTAGGAGTTTGTTCGTTTATTATATGAAATATTTTAAATAATTATACTGAAGTTATTATAAGTAAACTTATTTTCAAGGTTGTACAAGGACGTAGACGATTTCAAGAGCTACGACGATGTATGCAAACTGAAGAAGAAGATGAACCTGACCCTGGTGCTCCTTTGTCTGCACCAATGGAACATCCATTCAAGTAAGTTGCAATTGTATATATTTATTGTATTTGTATATGTTTATTCTTTTCATAAATTTTGTTACCAAGAAAAACTTTTTTGTTGTACCTACATGACATATTACTATTGCAGTATGTTAATTTAATACATTAATATAATACCATTAAAAATATATAAAGCTTATTAAAAGGGGTTTGTCCACATTGGCTGCAATATGGTCCTTTAAACATTGAGTACTTACTCCATAAGAAAATGTAACAAAATATTTAAAGTTAAAATTTATGATTTTTGTGGCTTTTATATAGTAAAGTGATCTATTATTATGATATGTGGAAAGTAAGTCAGGATGGCCGAGCGGTCTAAGGCGCTGCGTTCAGGTCGCAGTCCACTTCTGTGGGCGTGGGTTCGAATCCCACTTCTGACATTACGAGTTTTTTGTTTTACTTCGTTTTTTTATGTTTTAAAATAAGTTATTAACTTTAGAATCTTTTTAGATAAACTTGTTTGGCTAAACAAATTGCTTATTGTGCGATGATTGTCTGTTCGGTCTTACCTGTGGGAATAATTTCATTTCCCCCCAAGCCGTATTTTCCCGCTTTTATAAATAGTTCTTAAAGGCTCTATACTCTTTTTGAAAAACATCGATAGTGTTAAATAATGATCTAAGGCTATGACATTTAAAATATCTATTTCAGGATCATATCTCACGATACGATGAGTTTGCAAAGTATGACGTCGCTGGGCAGGATCGGCAGGATATTGAGCGGGGCCGCCGATTCACACCGTTAGTATACGGGTTCAAATACAGTTATAAGATTTCAAATGAAATCGTTTAATATGATGTTTTTTTAGATAGTGTTTTTTTTATTGTTCGCATTTTTTCTGTGAGTAATAGTACTGTTTTGAATACTTTTTGTTATTGTGCCCCATGAATGTTAATAGTATAGTAGATTGAAATCAACTTTATTAAGCATCAATCCGTCAAAAATATGTTCATGTAAATTTGAAAAATAATAAAGTTGGTAAAATATTATATTGCTTCATCAGAACTTTAAAACATTTTTTTGTTTATTTATACATATATAAAAAGTTATAAATTTTAGAAAATATACGGGAATCTATCCTAGCACCTTCGGCCTCGTCGAGAGAACCTTCGACAATATCCGATGATCCAGCAGTAGATAGAAATCAAACCATAGGTATGTGATTTTAAATTTTACAAATTAATATCCCAGTGGTAGAAGCGATAATACTAGTATGATTAAATAGTCAGTCGTAACAGTGAGAACAAAAAACAAACGATCTAAAACAAAGTTGTTGCTCAAAAGTACTTTCTAATTATTATGCTAATTAAAAAAATAATAATAATAATTATCCTATTCCTCAGTCTTAGCAATGGCGGAACCTGACGTGATAGCGAGCACAAAAGCAAACAGCCTGAAGCAGAGCCGCGCCGCGCCCGCCGCGATCGTGGCGGTGTCGGGCGCGAGCACCGAGCCGCGCCCTGTCGCGCCGCCGAGGAAGAAGAAACGGAGTTAGTCTATTGTTTTTTTAATGTTGTTAAACCATAAATCCTATATCTCGAAAGTTGGACGTTGCCTGGGGAACAAAATGTCTTTAAACCAGGTTCCATCTGCGTATTATGCAATGCAAGCGGGATACAGCTAAAAGTTAAAAAATCTTTAATTTTATCTATATATTTTTTATAATAATCTTAAATAAAAGTAAAGTAAAGTAAAGTATATTTTATATATTTTTAGACAAACTACACGGTTCCCAATCACTGTCAACCACCGACGGTGACAACCTAAGTATGTGCACAGACACTGATGACATGCGATATGTAAGAGATAAACCGCACGTTGAAACATTATTAGTGGAGGTAAGTTTGTGTTTTTTATATATCGTCGGCGTCAGTGAAATTTTAAGTTAAAAATTACGTTTTTTTTGTTACTGCATATGCGGACGCCGGCGATATGTATGTATATACATCATTTTTAAAAGTCATAGTTGCGAGTTCAATCCCTGGAGAAGGATTGAGTTGTTTTTAATTTCTCGTGACTTTTCTCTACGTAAATATTAAATACTTTTTATATTTATTTCAGCCAGCCTTATCAAATACGACGGCAAGTCAAACAATGGCGTTGCCGAGTCCCGCCAGTACTATAGAATCCTTAACGAGAGAGTTTCAGGACTCGTTAGAACTTTCTCAGTCTAAATATGGTGAGAACTAAGTGGTTTTTATATATTTTGTGTCTGTATTCTTTTTTTTTATTTATTAGCGTTGGGAGAAAGTAGGCGGTAAAGGTTTAATAATGTAAAGACCTACAGTTAGGGCTCAGAGTCTGGCCGGGGTCGATAATTTAAGTGTGGACACAACAAAACACGACGGTTGTCGATTCCCTTTCGCTCTGGTATCAAAGCAGAGTGTAGCTTTGAGTTCCGCCACTCTCAATACACAATGTCTCAAAAAGTTAAGGCCGAGTGGGGAACGGAGTGACTTAACAAAAGGTCCTCCGCCTACCTTGCTGTAAGGGATATACAGAGAAAACCTAACAAATATAACTATTTCTAATTTTTGCAATGAATATAAATAGCATTTAAATCCATGCATTATTATCATTACAATTAAAAAATACGTCCACCGTATTCCGTATCCTTTGCAATCGTAACATAGTTCCTTTTATACCTTAAGTAAAAATAAAAAATACTTCCACCGTAATGCCCTAATGTTTTATAATATAGCGTTTATATATGTTTTGTCTTTATTAAAGTATAATTGGTATTATTTATTTTCAGCGGACTTGTCTTCTTTGAGTGCGAACGAGTCGCGATCTGAAAGATCGCATCATTCTGCTTTAGATATTAAGGAGGCTGTTAAAGGTGAATAAGTTACGTCCTTTAAGAATTAGTTACATTATTGTTCAATGTGTAACTCAACTCAATATATATAATATAATAATCTCATGTAAATAGGAGAATACGTAGTAAAAGCACATGACGAAGAAAGATGGCGGTCAGGGGGCGGGGCTAGCGGAGTAGGTGGAACAATGGGAGGGATTAATAGTCAAGGGGGCGTAGCGAGCACAGCTAGCGGATCAATGGGAGGCAGAACGCATAGTGAAGGACGTCCGCCCCCCACTGGCGCTTCTAGTCTTGGTTCTACATCCAGGTATAGTGCAATAATGTAGTGTCTCTTTCTTATTTATTAGGTGGAAGCGGGATGGAAGATATATGGAAATAAGACCTGAGTATTAACTCAGATTTTATTTAATTTTTAATAGCTATCCATTAGGATAGCTATTAAAATTTATTGAAATTATTTTGGAATTATCTGGCTATCCATTAGGATAGCTATTAAAAATTAAATATATAATTATTTTTATTTGAATTAAATGTAATATTTAACTTTCCAGACGCACAGATGGCACGCGCACCCGTCGTCGCTCCGCCGGAGACTCCCCGCAGGGTGCACCTCTAAATGCACAGCAACTATCTGACATGGAGATACTGGAACAAGTCACCGTACTCAACTTGGATACAGGTGATTTGATGGATTTATTATAGACATTTAAAAAATATAAATATAAGAAATTTGTATTCTCGATACTAAAAGCTCTAAAGGTAAACCAACAATTAGAAACATCTGATAGCATTTAAATGACTGAATATATTGTTTTGAATTGTGGTTAAGAACACTTGATTAAGTCACTTTGTAGACAAAAAAACTAAATTTTAATTGGTTGACCGATTCCAAGGCCGGTTGGATTGAGTTCTGTTCATAGATAGACATCGATGTGTCTGTTTATGGCACTTCACAGATAAATGGGTCAAGCGATGAAAAAGCAAGATGAATACACAAATTTAATAAATTTAATATTTTTATTTCCTCGTTTTCATAATGAGCCAAAGTGCGGTGTTGAGTTTCGCTACTCAGTACTCAACGCCTCCATAATTCGGCGGAGAGTAGATTCCCCCTACCTACCCTGCTCGAGCGGGATATAGCGTGAAGCTAACAAGACGTAACAAAGTAAACCCCGCCCCACAAAGAGACATACAACCTAAACCCACATCAGCGCCGCCCGTAGGCGAGCGCGTGCCGCTTAGCGTGGCGGAGCACAAGCTGCCGCAGTGCATCAACCCGCTCAGCCTGCACATCATGCGCCTCACCTCCGAGTACATCGCACGCCCGCCCGACGACGACCGCGCCAGGTACGCCACCTCACGCCATCCTTCACGTGACAGCTGTCAACTGTCAGCTGTCATCTGTCAACCCTTAGCTTTAGTCATGGTGTCCCGAATATGCCAGAGTCACTACCTGAGTATTACCTGTATCAACCATTATATTACAAGCTGAAGTGTTTTCTCTATACAAAATGATATTAGCAAAGTGAATTATGTTGGACTGGCATCTTCGAAACGCCATAACTGAAAAAATAACTATATGTTATTTGTACCAACTGTATCTATATTATATTGTTTTTATGTTTTTTCTTTTTGCTACAAACTCGCCATAAACAGTTTATTTTTATTCTAAGATAGTTATCTTTCTCTCTCTTCTATTTTTTTCTGAATTAATAATATGACAGCTATCAGTTATGTATTGTATTATGGGTGACATGTTGATACAGATTCTATTGTGATTGTGAATGGTAGTTTGATTTTAATATTTATTGACATTAGGCTGAATATAAATGAACTTTCTGTTTTTATTTATTTTGTAATAGTACTTGAAGGTTAAGTTACTTTGATAATCTTTTTTTCCACTAGAACAAAGTTGTACTATTATTATTTTTTTATGTTTATTGTTTCATGCTAAATATATTTTTATGGTCTTTTGTATTTAGCCTAAAGAATTTTTTAATAACTCTATTATTGCATGATCTTTCTCACTTAATGATTAAAACTGATTGCATCCATAGTAAATAACTATCTCTCTTTTACATAACTTAAAAAAATGATTTAATTACATTTTTCAGGATATTATTTATTTTTAATGGTGGCCTTGCACACTACGCTATATATAAATGCATGATATTTATTATATTTAAAAAATACAATATGACATTACCAGAATACAGAATATAGGTACATATATATCCGTGCATACAATTGTACATAATAGCTATTTATAAACTATTTCTTTGTATTTTTTTTATCTATGCATTTATGTTAATATGGATTTTATTATCTATGTCGTACACGTAAGACTGGAGTTAAATGCAATACGTAAAATATGTTAATAAACCAATATATAAAAATGTAGTAAATGGCGTCGTGGCGCCGGTGTATATAGTCAGGCGGTCAGGCAGTCAGTTGTGGGTTCGATCCCCACTAGGGAGAATGATTGTATTCAAATTATTTTATTTTTCCCGCTCTAGTATGTATTAGGTGCCGCGTCCATCTTCGTTACTTATGCAATCTCCTAAATTGAAAATAAAATAGTGCATGGAGAAAGGAGTGTTAACACTATTTCCCTTCTGCCTACCATGCTATATGCAATATACAGCGTGGATCTACAAAAAAAAGTATAAAAAAACCACAAATTTACAGTAATTCAGTCAAGATGAAAAAGAGTATGTGGAGGCAACGCGCCTCCATCAGTTACTACGCTAGTTCTTTCAACCTACTGAAGAAATCTCCGTCTACCATCAGCGTTGACACTAGGTTCAGTTCCCGACTGGGGCAAATATTTGTTTATGCCGTTATGTTGTCTATCGATGAGTCATATATATTAAATGTGCTTTTTGCGTCTCTTTATAAAAATAAATGAAGATATTTGGGTGAAGGTGATGTGTTTTGTTTTAAAATTTTGCTTTAGTTGAAAAAAAAAAAAGGAAAATTAAAACTTTGGTAAAATTACAATTTTGTAACATATCACCTTTATTAATTTGTATCTTTGTTTATATATTTGGATTTTTTTTGTTACTGGGAATTACAGATATTGTTTTGGCGTTTTTCTGTTAATTTTGCAATACTTACTACGTAATAATATTTTTTTTTATTAAATGAGAATTTGTTAGGATTATTTACTAATATTTGGTTATAGTCATTGTAAACGCTCAGATAGATAAAAATAAAATACAAATAAATAAAAAAATATATAATATTCAATAATATTAATCTTTATACCGAAATTAATTTTGACTTTAACTTACTCTAAAATTATACTCTACACACATACTACTTTTATAATTCTTATATATTTCTTTCCTATATAAATGTAACATATATTATAGTATATTTATAACTAGAAATTAACAAAAATACGTAGATGCTTTTTGTTTACAGTTTGGCTTTATCAATACCGCCTAGCTTTTAGTGTCTGTGTAATTGGTTTTAAAAATACAAATATTATGTTATTCTAATCTTAGGAAAAAAGTATTTTATTAGCTTCACGTCGTATCCCGCACATAAAAGGGTAAGCAGAGGGAAACTGAGACCTAATGTTGAACTCAAGACACTCCGTCTCTATTAAGACACTTCCGACCACCAACGCCACGCTTTGCCTTATCACCAAGACAAGGAAATGTGGGAATCGAACCCATAACCGTTATGTTTATGTATATCGGCACCATTGTGCCCGTGCTCTACAATGTATTTTTTATACTTATGTAAAAAATGTAGTTAAGCTAAATTTTAGCTATTTTATCGACATAGTAGGGTAGTTCGGTAAACCGAGATAGTAGACTTTTTTATTTATAAATCAATAGTTGTAGTCATTTTTTAGTTTTAAATTAAATATTTATGAACACTTATAATATCTTAATCTTCTCGTTTTGGTGATATCTCGATACTAAATTATTTAGTGATATATAAAATAATTAAGTATCAAGATGAACCGATTTAACCATCGTGTGTTCAGTGCTTTATATGCAATTATTTAAGAAATGAGATAATTTAAAAACTTGTTTTATGTGTGCAATTGTTGCGTATATTTTATATATATATTTTTCATACATTATTACAAGGAAGTAGCTTAATAATTTAATAAATATGCTTATAAATGTTTAATGTTTTATTTCTCTTATTATTGAATAAAGTATATCTTTTTACAATTGTATAAAATAATTTTAGAGAAACCGACGAAGAAAGTGAAAGTGTATGTGCCGGAGGTACTGAAGATGAAGCTAAGGAAACTAAGAAAGAGGGTACCGACAGACAGACTACAGCTATTAAAAGGAAGACTGAAAAGTAAGTTTTTATATATTTATAGCTTTGGTTACAGGTGTAACTTTATTTTTGGCGCCCAATGTGGGACCTGAGAACAGTTTGTGGATTTTTCGTTATATATATAGTCGATCAAATTTTTTATTAATACGATACAATCCTTTTAATGAAATTTATTGTTTACGTGCAATTTATATAATCGTGTTAATTATTAAATATGGCACATGTAATCTTAACAATAAATAAGAACATATTCTTAAAACCAGCTTATCGACTGGTATGTTACTTCGGTTTCTTGTTTTTTTTAATAGTTAGCATTGAGTGGTGGTGCCCAATGTTGTACTTTGCCTAGCTGTTTGCCTTAATGGGAATAACATTATTATCTAATAGAAATTATTTGGTTTGTTAGTTAAAAAATTTGTACATTTGAATGATTTCAACATTAAAAAAAAATCTTTCGTAATGTTATAGGACAGTGGCTGTATTGTATATTATGATTGTATTTAAATTTCCTGATGTGGTAAAATACGGCGTTGATTTTTGTCATTTAACACAAAATGTAGAGGAATTGGGCGAGAAATAGATAAAGGTGCTCTATGC
Source organism: Heliconius melpomene melpomene (assembly GCA_000313835.2). Taxonomy (NCBI): domain Eukaryota; kingdom Metazoa; phylum Arthropoda; class Insecta; order Lepidoptera; family Nymphalidae; genus Heliconius; species Heliconius melpomene. The sequence goes on along the minus strand of HE671185.1, from coordinate 10,870 downwards.
AGAAGAAGAATGCTCTATGAAATTAAAAAGAAATAAATTCACCTTTGATTACTTTACTAACTTGGACTAGTCAAAATTTTTGTATTTGAAATAAGATTTAAATTTTAATTTAGAGTGATGCGAGCAGATCTAGTGAAGTGTCACTCCCAAGACAACATAAACATCAGGTGACGGTGGCGTTGCTTGCGTTTACTTTTGCAATGTTTGCAATATGCCTGTACTTTATTTACGATTTTGTTACGAAATTACTCTAAAACTTACCATTTGAGACAGATTGAGTGGTTTTTTTGAAGCTTACATTATCATTAATTATTGTGATCGTGTTATATTTTATGGATTTTGTTTTTTTTATCTATGAGTTAAATCGTCGTCAATTATGATATTGATTAGTTGTCCATTTTCTTAATACTTGGTATCTAAGTCAAAATTTTCTTATAAATAAAAAAATATCAGAAACATTATTATTATATTTCTCTTGATGACGATTTAAAATTGAACAAACAACAAAGCTACAATACGTTGCTAAGTTAACGCTTACGAAATTGTTTTGTCACTGTTTTTGACTAACCACTTTCACTTTTCCATACCCATATAGAAAAAATATATATAATAATAAACATTATTTATAGATTAAAAAGATTTTTCGGGAGTACAGTGAAGAAAACTGTAGATGCGGCTAAGTCGTTAGCCCAAGAAGTATCTCACGCTCGACACAAGGAGGATGTGGCGGATATTGTAGACGATGTCAGAGGAGAACATAATATTAAATTAAAAGCGTCGAATTCTCATAAAGGACCCTATGATTTTGATGGATGTGTTAGATATGTACAGGTAAGCTATGGCGCACCATGTGGGATCTATTCTAGTTTGTTTCTAAATATTTGTCGGCTTGATTGTACCTATAGCAATTTGTATTTTAGTTTTGGAATTAAGTATTAGCAAGAGTTCTTATAAAGATAATATTTAAAAATCGTAAATAAGTAAAAAAAATATATCTTGCATTCGCAGTACATACAGAAACTTTTATAAATAATAAAAAATATTTTGAATCGAACTCATTAATAGCCATCTAAAAAGATATTTTTTCTAAATGACTTTGCCATATTATATTTATATTTTAAGATTTTTTATGCAATAATATTAATCATACATTCTTTCTCAGGAAATGGGCTCAGGTCATTCAGGGGCAGTATGGTGTTGTAAATTCAGTGTTTGCGGACGATTACTAGCCACAGCTGGACAGGATAAGTTATTAAGAATTTGGGTCACCAGAGATGCTTACGATATGTTCCAGGTTAGTATAGATAGGTAGTAATGTATATGGAATAGAAATAAATATATGTGTGATATAAAGTTTGTGTGTGAAAGTGAAATTGTTTTGATGATACTATTTAATAATATTCTTTTAAAAAAGCAGCTCCAAGGTAAAAGGCCTGTATGGCAGAATAGGCAGTGGAACCTGATGTTAAGACACTTTGCTTCCTAACACTGTCAATCTTCAAGACATTGAACGAAACTCAACGAAATGTATTTTCTACCAGAGCTAGGAAATGCAAATATTTTAAATATTGTCCAAATGTTTCCAGATTGCACCCACATTGGAAATATATATATCTATAGATATAATGTAACTATAATCTAACAACAGTACTTACCTTAGCTTCACGCTTTATCCCTGGCGGGGTAGTCAGAGAGAACGGAGCGCCAAACGCTACGGATAATTTGACAATAGAAAAACTATATAATAGTCTAACGTTCTAAATCATTTTTTCCAGGACATGCGCACAAAATATAATGCCAAACAGAAATCTTCTCCTACCCCGTCCCAAGAGTCACTATCCTCCCTTGCCCCACCACCATCCCCCGAGGACCCTCCCCTGACCCCCTCAGCGCCCTTCTGCCCCAAACCCTTTTGCATATACTCCGGCCATACTTCAGACCTTCTAGATGTTTCTTGGTCCAAAAATAACTTCATTTTATCCAGTTCAATGGATAAAACTGTTAGATTATGGCATATTTCGAGAGGGGAGTGCCTATGCTGTTTTCAGCATATCGATTTTGTGACGGCCATCGTATTTCATCCGAGAGATGATAGGTACTTCTTGTCGGGTAGTTTGGACGGGAAGCTCAGATTGTGGGATATACCTGATAAAAAGGTGATATTTTTTTTTTGGTAGAAATATGTATGGTATTTTAGATGTTTACTTTTTGTATGTTTATCTGATTCAATAAAAGTAAGTTGGCTCCGTCACCTCCAAATATATTTTTTTGTTATGTATTAAATTTAACATCTTATAATAAAATAATTATTAAAATTAAAAAATCCTTTTCACATTTAATATATTTTTCAACTATATTGTAACTTATTGACTTAAAATTTGAGCTTACAATTAATAATATAATATAAATTTAAAATATATAATTTTACAAAACAGGTAGCCGTATGGAACGAAGTGGACGGCAAAACCAAACTAATAACCGCAGCTAATTTCTGTCAAAACGGTAAATTCGCCGTCGTCGGCACATATGACGGCCGATGCATTTTCTACACAACAGATCAACTAAAATATCACACACAAATAGATGTACGATCGACACGAGGAAAAAACTCAACCGGACGTAAAATAAGCGGAATCGAACCCATGCCTAACGATGACAAAATACTAGTAACTTCCAACGATAGTCGAATAAGACTATACGATTTGAGAGATCTAAATTTATCCTGTAAATACAAAGGTTATGTGAACGTGTCGAGTCAAATTAAAGCTTCTTTTTCACATGATGGGAAGTATATAGTTAGTGGGTCGGAGAACCAGTGTATTTATATATGGAAGACTTGCCACGACTACTCCAAGTTTACTTCTGTGAGGCGCGACAGGAACGACTTCTGGGAGGGCATCAAGGCCCACAATGCGGTGGTTACATGTGCTGTTTTTGCGCCCAATCCGGATCATATGATAAGAATGATAAGCGAGAGGGAAGCGCAGGGGGTTAGGGAGGATGAGGTGGTGAGTTTTGTTAAGGTTTTATCTGTTAAGTTTTAAAATTTTATTTTTAGCTTCATGCGGTATAACAGGGTAGGTAGAGGGAATCTGGTAATAGAGATTCCGTTCTCATTCAGACACTTTATAAATACGAGCTTACGTGCATTGTTTTGTATTAATAAAAGAATATATTTTAATTTGAAATTTGTTTTAGAAGAATCGTCACCACGCTTTTAATCAGGTATTTCCGCTAGGGGCACAACCGTACGAAGTTACGTCACCCGATAGGATAAGTACGATATTTTAGTTTCTTCGCTCTGGTAACGAGGTAAAGCGCGGTGTTGAGTTCCGCCATTCAACACGCAATGCCTCTGAAGTTTGACGGAAAGTGGGAAACGGAAGTGTTTTAATGGGACCCAAGTGTCTCGAAATGTCTTGATGAAACTTGAATGAAACGCGACGATCTCTGATTACCTCTGCCCACCCTGCTATGTGTGAGATAGCGCATAACACTAATAAAAGTATAAAATAATTAATATTCAATTTCAGCAAAAGGCACCAGACGCGGGCATGGTGTCCTCCTCTCAAACCGGACATGTGTTAGTTAGTGCGGACTTCAACGGCTGCATCAAAGTTTTTGTCCACAAGGCGAAACCGAAACACAGCTCTTTACCCGCATCTGCTTTAGCTTAGAAGGTAGCAAATACAGAGAAAGGTGGGAGGGAGCGAGGTACAGTATTTGTGAATTTTTTTTTTCTTGTTGGGATTGTCGATTCTAAATTTCTTTATATAATTGGTATGGCTTTAACATATTTCTATTATATGAGTAGAACTGCTAATATATCGAGGTTTATTTTTAATGGAAAAATGAGAGAAATGATAAATTAATAAAGATTTTGTGTATAGATATTGAATATCTACAGATTAAATATCTAAGTAATTAAGAATTTTGATTCTAACCCAATATTTTTTCTATGGGATCTTTATTTGTTATGTCATATAATGCCCTTGAAAAGGACTTGTTAGAAAGAGCTAGTAATGGCTTAAATAAATGAAGTATATGAAAAAAAAGTAAAGCTGATTGGAACAAGATTAAATAAATATATTATTTGAAAAATATGGCAAAAAGATAAAAAAAACAAGTTTTTTTCCCATAAAAAAACAAGTTTTTTTTTACATTTCAATAATAAACAAATAAAAAACATTTATAAGTGATTTGATTTAGATGGGACTGGTATATGAAGTATTAATATTAAAACCAAAATGGCTGAAGTAACTTATGACGTCACATGTTACTAATTAACATGTTGCTCTAATTTTTTAAGTCATTTAATACGATATTTTCTATGATACACTTTACTTTATAATAATAATTTTGATTAAGTGTGACTAAAACTTAAAATAACACTTAAAAATATGTTAAAAGACAGAAAAAGTAATTAGAATAAATATATTACTTATATATATTCTATAATTAATGTATTTAAATTGCCTTAGGTATATTTTTAACATAACTAAAATGGCAGTTTTCAAAAATCAAGAATTAATTAAAATATTACAAACAAATGTGCAATAGAAACTTTAATTTGTAGATTTTGTGATTTTGATTTAATATTGAATGTAACATATAAAATATAAATATATGTCTGTATATATTTTTTATTTATATAATTAAATATAAGATGGATATTTTGATGGATAAAATATTTAAAAACCTGTTTACAATTTATTATACTAGTACTACTACTGCTAGGAAATAAAGTTTGTAATAGTGTGAACTAGGCTTTAGTTTCACAGATTATATAAATAATAAATATGCGAATGTAAACGTGGCCACTTGCCAAAATGTTTGAAAACATTTTTGTTTTGTTTGGTTCCAATTATGTACGCAATCTCCCTATATGAGTTCAAAATCGAGAATAGTGTCTTAACACTAAATTGTCTTTAACATCTTTATATAATGAAGGTAAATGAAATATATGAAAAAAAAGGCTAAGAAAAAAATTATGAAATTATATACCATTATGAAATTAAAGTTAAAAATTAAAGCCTAACTAACATACATAGTAAAGTAGCGCAAATATAAGAAATCTAACAAATTTTTAATATTTAATTTTAAACTTAAATAATAGAAAAATTTCATATATTTTGTTTAATTTATAATATTTATTCCAAAATAAAGATATTATCAACTAATATTAAAAATGTATTTCGATGCGTATTTTTCTTACAAAAGCGATAGGAATTTAACGTTTTTTTTTTTTAAGAAACATCAAAATTGTATAAAGCTTTACAAAATATTACTTGTTTACTTATATTTTTTTAAGTAACCTTTTTTTATAAAATTCTATTAAATTCTATTTCTTATGATCTATTTTCTAAGTATAAATAAAAGCACTTAACTGATATTAGTGTAAAAAGGTTTTGAGTTTGTATGTTGGATATTGTAAAAAAAATTGTGCAATATTTTTTTATTATTTTATAGAGAAAACTTGGAATAATCATCACAAATATAAATTATGTATATATGACTTTCAGTATTTGCCTTTTAAGAAAATTGTTTTTTAACAAAATGATTGGTTGCTTCAAACATGATTTTCTATTTATTAATTTGTGGTAAACTTTAAATTTCCTGTAAAAAACGTCATAAAATAAGTTTTTCTTCTTAGATATGCAGAAATTTATATTATTTGTCCATTATCTCTAAAATGATCGGAGTATAGAAGTAGACAGATAAAGAAACATCCTCGAGAAAATTTATTCCACCACTCGACGAGCAATGCCAGAATTCGGCGGAAAATGGGGAACGGAAGTGTCCTGATGGGAACCTAGTGTCTTTACATCAAGTTTCCAGGTTTCTTCAGCCTATCCTGCTGTGCTATCCTTCAGCCTATGTGCGGGATACAGCAAGAAGCCTAAAAAAGTCTTAAGTGTTTTTGCACATAAAAACACCCAACATACAAACTGATATCAATTTTTTAATGTATATATTTTGTTACTTTCCACAATTCCATGTAATTCTTGCCTTCGAATATAAATAAAATATGTGATTATAAAAATTATGTTTAAGCGTATAACTCATGCCATGTATCTTATAACTTTATTGTATATTATTAATTTGCATTTACACGTTAATAAATCGTTATATTGCTAATTCTGTTGTTTTTCTTTGTTTTAATTCATATTTCCTCCTTTCTATAGTGCCTAAGCGTTCAGCTTGTGACCCATCTATTCATTCATACTTGTAATTATTCTGTATAATTTAATTAAAAAAGTATTCAGGCTAGTGAGTACAAATAACTGTATCAATATAGAATTTATTAAAAAAATATATTTTAATTAAACCCTTCTTTGTATTATACATAAATGATAATTCAGTGATTCAATTCAATACCTAAAAGTATGTAATTTTTCATCAAATTGTTGTTTTTCATTTAGTTCAAAAAAGTAATATTTTTTTGCTAAAATCACTGATTTGATCTTTGAAACAAATTTATAAAGTATAATTTCGTATACGCGTGTAATTGAAATTAATTCTTGAAATAAAATAAAAAAAAACTGCATAATGAATAGAAATATTTTTATTAACAGAATGGAATGTTCTTAAATAACAATTACATTACAATTAAAAGCTCGAAATAGAAAACACTTGTTTAAATTCATTTATGAAATAATTTTATAAATTAAAAAGAGAAAGGCACTGCAGTATACTATGTAATCATTATTATTACATAAGTGAAATAAATCAATATTTTTTTCAAGTATATAATAAATAAGTAATTAGAAAGAAAAAGACTTACAAGTTTTTCTTCCTTTAAAATACGAATATTCTGTAAAAATGTCTATGTTATAAAAAGAAGTTAAAAAATATAATTTCCACGGTGGTTTCTCTTTGTACTATTTTTTCGATCTACATTCGTTAATTTCAAAAATCGTTTAAATTAAAAGTGGCCCAAATGAAAAAATATTTTGGAAATAAAATACGTTTTTTTTAAATAAAATATTAACAATGAGAATATGTTTCAAATTGCTACTTTTCCACAATTAGAAATATTTATACATTAAATTCATTCAATTACTTTTTTCGTTTAATATATTTTTATACTTTCCACGGCGGACTCCCCTATAAAGCTCTGCAATCTGCATACTTATCTCTCTGTTAGAGATGGTTGGTGGGTTCTTCGTATAATTCTGTTCATTCCCGCTCCTAGTTCTATAATATACCGCAACCTCGAAATAAAAATGGCTTAACATCAAACTTACTTTTGGACAACAACTATGGAATTTTATAACAAACCTCTATTATCATCTTATTTGTCAAAATAAAAAAAAATGAAATTTAAAGTTGCATCACTTTCATTCAAAAGTGATATTAACAAAATTTTGTGTCTACCAAACCATCATAATACAAAATAATCTGTGAAAATTAAATTTAAAAAGCTGCTTATATAAAAAATATACATTAAAACTATGCTTTCCACGGCGGTTTCCCCTGTAAGGCTCTGCGTACTTTGTCCCTCCGCTCCGGGTGGTCGGTCGTGGGTTCTTCATACATGTCTTTACTATCGATCTCTATGTCATCTTTTGGTTCTGGTGTTTCGGGTTCAAAATTCGCTTGTTTTGTTAGTAACTGGGGAAATATAATTAATATTTATTTATTTATAGAAACTGTTGTATGTATATAGAATATATTTGTATGTATAGAGGTATTGTGTGTTGTATTTTTTTATTAACTCTAACCAAACATATATTTCTAAATTATAACATAAAAGTTCAGTTAAACATTATAAATCTTCCTTTTTATATTTTCCATATAAAAAAATTCGATCCTCAGTCAGAAGAACCAAAAGAGTAAAATTAACTGCGGCGTTGAGCTCCGCCACTGAATAACCAAGGGCTCTCACTGACGTGAAACAAATGATTTTTTTTAATAATAAACTATATTTTACCATCTTGATATATTGTTGTATGTCATGGTCCTTTGATCGCGCTTCAGGTGGAGACAGTGTTGGTTTTGAATATTCTGCTACTGGAGACACTAAAATATATATATATTTGTTTATTATTATCATAATAATTTTATAATATTATTATCACTGCGTGCGTTAAAAGAAAGTCCTACGTCCAAACTGCGGAGGTATTTTGATTAATTGGTTTAGGTATGGGGTTAAAATATTTTACCCTATATGCTGTTCCCGTAAAAGGAGCGCTGACGCTTCCATCCTATATAAAATAAAGAGGACACAAAATCAATTTTTTTTCATATAACGTCTTTGTTACATTGTTGTATAAAGGCAAAAAGTAAGAATATAAGTCATATCACATACAAATAGCATAAACAGATATTATAAAAAAAAATACAAAAAAATTTCCCACTCACTACAATCCACACTAGTATGAAATCCGGCACTCCCCCCAACCCCACTATTGGCATTCGAAGCCGCTACCCCACTGGTGAGTATTCTTAGCGCTTGTCGCCACTGCGCCTCCATGACGCCGTGCAGCTGAGATGCTATTTCACCGCGACGACGACGGTACGTGTCTAACTTATTCTGTAAATAATTAAATAAATATTAGATAACTTAATTTAGATAACGTATAAGAAATATAATAAAGCGGGATTTGAATCCGCGCTTCTTGAAAATTGTGCAAGACATTGCGTGTTGAATTGTCGTGTTCTGCCGAACGGGAATCGAACCCACACTCGTCACATTTACACACAATCCGCCTTAATCTATTTTTTTAATATATAATATTGATTGGTTTTGCATTAAAATAATCATTAAAGAAAAAAAACTATACTTTACTCTGTTGCCCACTTTCCGCTGAATGTGCATGTGCCGAATATTCTGTTAAATTAAAAATTTTAAAATTTGTTTTACCTCTAATAGACTTATCCTCTCGCTGGCCTGCGCTAGTTGTAGTCTGTACAGTTTAATTTCTTCCTTTTGTTTCTCTTCTAACACATTTACTTCTAATTTATGTCTGTAAGCAACAAAATTCTATTTTTAACATTTTTAAAATGTTATTCCACATTTAGAAAAGAAGAATCTAAAGAAGTAGTGTCAACGCAGTGAATAAGCAATAAACGCGGGTTTAAATCATGCTACATAAGTTTTTATTTTGTAAAAAAATATATTAAATAAAATTATATAGTAGCTCAGGCTGTGTAGTGTTAAGACACTCCGTTCCCCATTTTGCGCCGAATTCTGGAGGCATTGCGTGTTGACTGGCGGAATACAACGCCTCGCTTTGCCTCGAAACCAGAGCGAAGAAATAAACATATAAATTTAAAAAAAATATTTAACTTCACAGTAGGGATGGAACCCACAACCAGTCGCGTTTACAATCAGATATTTGTGCCCCCGCGGCACGACTACCTCAAATTATATAGTAATTTTTATAAATATAATTATATTTAAGCAACACTATAAGAATATGGTCGATATATTTCTTAATGAATGCTATGGTCAATGCAATGGTTCAAAATCAAAAATAAATAGAACACACACTACCATATGTTATACAATACCCACATTTGTATAAAGTCACGTTGTTATGGCAACGCGTATTGTACGCTCCAATTCTTTCCCTAGCAATAATAAAAATAAGAACTCACTGCTCCTCAATCCTAATTATCTGCTTGTTAAAAGTCTCCACAATATGCATTTCCTTATTCCTGGCAGCCATTTCCATGTCTCTTTCAGCTAATTCCAATTGTTTTTGGAACTCCTGCAACTTTCCTAATACTGCATCTTCTAATTGTTGCTGGTAGTGGTTTTTGAGGTCTACTTTTTGTATTTCAAGTTGTTTCTTTAGTGTTTTCGTTTCATTATCTTGTAAATCCTGTGTGATATTTTTTTGGGGGTTTATTTAATTAAATAGAAAATTTTATATAGAAAGATCTAATTTAAACATACAAATAATTCAAGAAAGTTAAACTTATAGAGGAACATATAATTAAAACCTAAAATTTGGAAAAAACATCACATAAAACCCTTAATTTACGTAATAGAAAATAAAATTAAAGATACATAAAAAACAAATGTAGCTTATAGAAATAGCAAAAAAAGTCATTTGTCAGAAGTGGGATTCGAACCCACGCCCACAGAAGTGGACTGCGACCTGAACGCAGCGCCTTAGACCGCTCGGCCATCCTGACTTACTCATTTAGCAATCAATATTAGAACCAGAATCGAATGATTCTAATAAGTTTATAGTTACAAGAATATATTATATGGGGCACGGCAATGCGGCAGCCAAGTTAAGCAAAAGTAGCACGGTTGCACCACCCTTTTCTCGAAGCAGTTCAGAATATTTTCGAGTCACCGGCAGTCGACGGGGTTTGTTCTGCAGGTCGAGAATTCCTGAATGAAAACTATGTAACCAAAAACGCACTGTGTATTCTTCTGTGACACGACCGCTATACACACCATTAGCCCTTCGAGCCGTATCCACAGCACAGGTGCCACGGTGGAACTCGTATTCGTACGCTGTATTTGTAGTTTTCCATTTTATAAATTGCGTGACGCAAACAGAAAAAAAACAAAAGAAAGGCGGTTAACGGCGGCGGGAGTTCAAATCCAGCTAACTAACAATTTTTATATATTCTAAAAACATACATAAAAATACTTACATATTTCCTAGTTAACTCTGACACTTGATATTGCGATTCACTCAACTGTCGTTCCAATATATTGCATCTTGATCGTTCCTCACTGACTTTATCCTTTAATATATCTCTTTCTTGTTGTATCATTGACTTTTCTTCATTAAATGTTTGTAGTTTACTGCTAAGTTCTGTTACTTTAGTTTTTGTTTGTTCATGGTCTATACGCTCCTGAAAAAAAAAATACGTATTACAATAAGTTAAAAAATAATGCTAT
>HE671184.1:0-30786 GCA_000313835.2 Heliconius melpomene melpomene | reverse complement strand
TATAATAGAAACGAAGGCAATTTTCTAAAAAGATGGATAAATACATAGGTACCTAAATATAATAGTTAAATTCAAATTCAAAATAATACAACCTTGGAATTTCTTAAATCAATTTCACAAGAAATCCATTAACTCGAGATCCCATGACGGGATATGATAGGAACTGACGTGCATTTGATTCGCATAAATAGAATCTCAGCATATCCGTGTGCATTTCGTATAAACCATTTCTCACAAATAGTCTAAAATTAAATACTCGTGACTGAGTGTTCACTTGAGACACTTCACAGATACTCTTTATTGTTTAATTTTTGTCTATTATATCTTTTTAGAATATTATTCCACACTAACAAAAGAAAAATACTTTTTTAGAAAATATATAAAACTTTTACGTAGCCGGTATCGAACTCGCGCCTTTTGGAAACCATCCAAGCACTAAGACTTCTAAGCCATACGCTCTCATCAAGCATCAATAATTTTTTATACGTTTGCTACAGCAGAATTATGATAATATAATCATTTATATAATTTAAATATATATACGTTTCATTTTTTACACATGTAAAAATAAATAAATACGTTATTAAAATTACATAGAATACCCTAAGAAGTTTTGTCAATAAGTCCTCTCTATGCAAGATAGTAACAAATGTAAAGACAATTTCGTAATATGTATAATATCCAGTAAGGAACAGATATTGACTTACGAAATATCTGTACTAACTTAGTCATCCATATTACTCCCATTAAGTGGATACTTAGTATAAACTTCAGAGACCAAGCTTTGAAGTTCATACAGCACAAGCTTCTTTAGAATATAATGGTACTCGTATGTAGGTAGCGAAATTACTACAGATAAAGAGGCTACCGGTGCTTTACCGTTTGATAGAATTTTGAATCTTCTTTCTTTAAGGTAGAGTTCTAAATATATATTTTGAAACATTATCATCAACTCGCAATCTACATGTCCCGCGCACGCGCGTGGGATCTTCCGTTATTTTCAGCCAGACATATCGTTGCCATATAAAAAAATAAAATGCTCATAAATTCTAAGCAATTATAGATTAGAATTATATATTTATCAAAGCAGGTAGTCGTGGCGCAGAAGCACCGTGTGACTGTAAACGCAACAGGTTGTGGGTTCGATTCCTACTTATGGAATTGAAATAAATAAATATTTTATAACAGCTATGTACAAGATTCAATAAAAACATAATATTCTCTTCATTCAGATATGTACTCAAACGGGGCACCCCCGCTGGTCTGATTATAGTACAAGCCATTTTTGTTAGGTTGTCTTGATAAATACATATTCTGACAATTTAACGCAATCATCACAGCCATTAAGTCATTTCTGAGTAACGATATTATGTATGAAAGAATTTAACCCTTTCTATTCTGTGTTCGTAGGACAATTCATTTTTATATAAGTACTGTCTGTGGCATAATAGATCATAGTAGTAAGTATCCCGTACACAGCAGGGTAGGCAGAGGGAACCTAGTGTTAAGACACTATATTTCCCAGTTCAGCCGAATTCCGAAGGCATTGCGTGCTGAGTGGCGGAGAATAAAGAGAAACTAGAGGAGGAGAGAATGAGGATCGAACCCACAACAGGTCGCGTTTACAGTCACACACTTGTGCCTCTGCGCCACGACGGGCCTCAAAAGTAGTGCTTAATTTAAATCCAAGTTTAGTTACATAATGATTATTAAATAAAATCTCTATTTATATGTATATAATATAATGAAACTTTATGTATCTATACTATATTATTAAATAAACTCAAATTAGTATGTTGATAAGTGCTTGCCATGCGTGAATAATCAATGGTGCGCGTGCGCATGCGTCGCTGCGAGAGGCGTTACCGTGGCAAATCGATTTTAGATATAAGAGAATTTGTCTTGTATCTGCTCGCTGGAATTATCTTAGACGTGTATGAAAGCTACGCTCGCTTGGTATTACGAAACGAATGTTGTACAAAGTAATAAATACCAAGAAATATTAAATTTGTAATGTATTATAAATTTAATATTTCTCGTTTTTGTTACGTTGTTATAATTTTATGTCATTTTGATTAACAATTTTATGAACATCATTTAATATCAATATATTAAAATTAAATTGCCCAAAAACTTATTATAATTATATAATTTTCATAACTAATTTATAAATTGTACAACGTAAGACCTGTCTAATAAAAACTTTAATACCTAAATAACATCTCGTTCGCTACTCAACTACAAACTAAGAGCTGTTTATTAAACTCATTTCAAAACTAGCTCTAATCCTGCGCAAATTGCTCTTCCAACAAGTAACTCATTAGTTAGTTAATAATTACATTTCAAAGGTAACCAGGAACTTCAACCGTCCCTTTCTAATACATCGAGGTGGACACCAAAACGAGCGTGACAGAGATATCTGATGAGATCAAAATCAACGGTTAGAATTTGTATTACAAACGTCTCATTATTTAGTGCGATGTTTCCTGTTGTTTAGATCTAGCTAGAATTATTATTAACATAATAATAAATTAATGACAGGTTGTGCTGTCAGACAAATTAGATGTATTAGAAGTAATCTTGACAATTTTCTTTTCTTATTATTTACTTAATAATTTTAGGTAGAGTCAATGTACTCAACACGCAATGCCTTCAGAATTCGGGTGAAAGTAAGAAACAGAGTGTCTGAACACTAAGTTCCCTTTGCCTAAAATCCCTGTTGTTCGCGGGGTACAGTGTGAAGCTGGTTTATTTTATCTCTAACTTCTTCCGTGTCTTTTCAAGAGTGGGTCAAACACAAATTTCCTGGTGGTACCTAGCAAAGTACGTTACGTGGACAATAGCTATATTTTAAATATGATATTTCTCCCAAGTGTCATTAGAATTAAGTTTCAATGGACGTAAGAATGCAAGATAGACACCACTGAAAGAGAACTTTTATGTAGTTCTTATGCAAGCATTAAATATTTTGTAGCATATAATTGTAATTATTAATTTAAATTTATCTAGGTAAATCATTTTGTTATCTTAAACCATCCTGTCGCAATTATTAATATTATCAGAGTGAGATTATGAGTTCAGTTCCCATTTAAGAAATAATGATCTATTAAATATATTCAATTCTGTCCGAATAAAAGTGAATCTACGGCTAAAAGCAAAAAAATAAAAATAAAAAAGCTAAACTAGTTTTACATAGCTTTGGAAGAGCTCTATTCATAATTAATTTTACAACTGCATTGTCTTGCATTCGTTCCACAACACTTCTATTGTACGTATCTACCTATTTCTAAATAGTTGCAGTAACGCGGTATTATCTCTGATAAATGTGTAGGTACCTAATATATTATTAGTAGTAAGTAATAACTAAGTGTTGAACTATGTAAGTATAATATTTTTAAATAAAGTAATATAACGGTATTACATCATTTCTTAATAAATAATGATATATTTTTATAACTTTACAAAGAAAACATTAGATAAAATATATTGCTAACTGAAATATGTATTTATATACAAAGATAAAGTTGAGAGTAAGCGCGATGAAATGTAAATTCAAATCCATAATTCAACTTAAATTCAAAATAGATTTGCAAGAATTCTCTCTCTCTCTCTCCTACTTCTTCAATCATCGAATGAACGTAAGTCTACCGCTCAAAATTCTTATTAGAAAATCATTGTTATTATCGCTTTTCTTTCTTCTTCGCTTCCTAAAAAGTATTTTTCTTTCCTAAGTGTGGAATAATACTTTTAAAAATTGTAAAAAAAAAACAATAGAACAGTAAAATATGACAGTATATTGTTATTTTCAACAGTTATAACTCCATCCAAAAGATCATCAAATAAAAATAATATTTTTCCGCGAAATTTCATAAAAGTGTGATTTTGTGACAAAATCTAACGTTGGAAACAACAATAAAATAAGTTACCAAGCAATAAACATACGGTGTCTTATTATAGCCAATAAAATAAGTATTTATTTAGAGTCCAGTCAGTCATTCGAATTTACTGCCTTATCCAAGTGCAATGACTCAACACAATTATACTAAAAGTCTACGTATATCCGTGGTAAATAAAAATAAAATAAAAAAATAATTGAAATATATTAAACCCACCTAAATTATCTGTCAACTGGAAAGAAAATTAACCTAAGTACATATTTATCTAATACTCACACATTCTCTAAAGTCCATAGAAATGCGTAGATATCTATATTCTATATCTTAGAAATAACTTAACCAATTTTGACGAAACTTGGACTGTAGCCTAAGTGGTATTGCATATACCTATAATTTAAATCAATAATGTGTGTGTGTGAGTTAAAGTTCCCAAAAAAAATTGTGGACAACTATACCTACAACGTGTTTGGAAGCTTAGCTGACACCTATCTACTATACGTAGGTAATCAAATATTATTCAATTCCAACAATAAAACTATATTTCCCCCTTTTTTGAAGTCAGTTTAAAAACCCCTAATAAAAAATTAAAGACAAATTGTAAACACTTACATTTATAAAAAGTTTGTATTATGCATCGATACTTGAACACATCGACAGCGTATCTGAAACAAAAAACAAAGAGATAAGAATATTTTTTTTCTATAGACGATAACTAATACAGTTCTGACACAAAAAATAAGATAATTTTTTGTCAAATAAAATTCAATTGTAATTTTATTAGTAGATACATGCTGTGATTGTCTTTAATTGGAAAAGCATTTAGTTTATAAATAGACCTCCATGTAATTTGGCCATGTTGTAATGTTTCTTCTGTTGACGATCCTAAATAAATAAATAAATAAATAAGATAATTTTTTGTCGTAAAAATCATCAAAAATATAATAAATAACCAGTGTTTCGCTTCACCCGAGTGGACCACATTTCTCATGAAATATTTATTTAAACAAAGTATCAGCATTCTGGATTCTCTCTATATATAAAATATAAGTTTGCCGTATTTCATACTCCTCCGTCTGCACATTTTTTTTAAAAAGAGATATAAAGATTTTGCTTGACATATTAATATAGAGAAAGCTAAGCTAAGCCTAAGCTTCCAATCACTCTTTCTATTAGTGACAACCGCATTAAAATCCTTTAAGTAGTTTAAAAGTTCTACGAGTACAAAGGTGGGAAGTGATCTATATTTACTATTTATTTATATAAGCATAATTTATATTGCCTTACATTACTATATTTACGGGTACATATATTTTAGAACATAAAAATAAATTGAGGCCGTCGTGGCGCAGGGGTGCAAGGCGTCGCGTACGGTTCGATCCCCACTCGAGGGAATGATTTATTATTTATAAATCATATAAGAACTTCATTTCTTCACTCTCGCACTAAGGCAAAAAGCCCGACGTTAAATCACGTCTCCACATGCAAGGCCTCGAAAAATTCGACGCAATTTGGCAAACAGAGTGTCTGAACACTAGTTTCCCTCTGCCTACCCTCGTATGTACGGGATACAGCGTGAAGCTGATATTAATTGAATTTTTATTTAACCATAAATCATTTAATAATTTATTTCATAATAAACTTACATACTTAAATAAAATATTATCTAACCCATCAGCTTAGCTCTAATCGCCATGTCTAAGAGTCGAGAGAGATCTAAAATAGATGGTGTCGCAGAGATAAAAAGTGATTACAATTATTTATGCACGTCCGCGGTGAACGTCCTGCGCGCTGCCGAACCGGACAGGTTGTGGTAGACACAGTATAAAAAAATACTTAACACGACTTCAAATGTAGACACAGTTATATTAATATGTCAATATTAAAATTCTATTCTATTAAAACGTCAATTTCAAAATTCTATTAAGATATTGATGAATTTCTTCTTCTTTCTCTTTCTAATAAATAAATTAAAAAATTAAATAAAAAATTCAACTGTGAGCTCTGTATCTCGCACATAGCAGGGTGGGCAGAGGGAACCTAGTGTCGAAACACTCCATTCCACATTTTCAGCTGAATTCTCAAGGCATTGCATGTTGAATATCTACGACGCCGCGCCGCGCTTTGCCTTGTTACATTGCATTACCTCGAGTGAGAATCGAACCCACAATCGTCGAGATTACAGTAAACTACAAGCGCCCCTGCGCCACAACGGCAACGCCATAAAATAGGTGCAATTATATGTAGAAAATAGTTATTTATTGTTCTCCAATACATACATAACCTTAAACAACATGCTATAAATTTGGCTATAAGCATTTCTATATTTCACGATAGCAATAAAGAAGATGGGACGATATCTTCATTACCGAGAGGCGCATAGAATCGATGCCACGATAATTACGTACGAGTACCTATGTACCGCTCTCAGACGCTGGTACACGGATGATATTAATTCTGTAGTTTAGCTAAATAGTATAATAATAACTATATACGAAACTCGTATTTTTTCTGAGGAGTCTAGAGTTACGACACTCCGCTCCCCAATTTCCACCAAATTCTGGAGGCATTACGTGTTGAGTGGCTAAGTCAACACTGCGCTTTGCCTTGACACCAGAGAAGTAATGAAAATATTAAATATTACATTCCCTCAAGTGGGAATCGAACTCACAATTAGTCGCACTTACAGTCACATGCTTGTGCCCCTGAGCCACGACTGGCCTCCATATAAATAACAGTAGAGCCTTATAAAGTCAATTAATTAAATGTTTTAATTGGGTGCCTCATATCAATCATAAACCAGGCGTTCAAATATGCCACATGGATTTAAGTAATAAAAGGGACAAAGTTAAGTAATAACTTAACTAATTTTATCAGTCACCCACTAACATAAATGAAGTAATATCTTTAACAACTAAAGGCTGAGACTACTCTTATTTTAAAATCCAAAATATTATTGTACAATATGAACAATAAATTGAATTGAAACTTAAATATTGAAGTAAATCGGCCGGCGTTGAGTTCTGCCGCTCAACACGTTATGCCTCGAAAAAATCGGCGGATAGTGGGGAACAGAGTGTCTTGACACTAGGATCTCTCTGCCTACACTGCTGTGTGCGGGATACAGTATAAAGGTGATTTTTATATTGAAGTAAATCCAAAATATAATTTATTAAAATACATAAATAACATGCAATAAAATACGCTTTTGAGCACGACAAACGCCTTATCTATAATTTCCGAGAAATGTCAAAAATACCAACAAAAACTCACGCTATGAAATCAAGCTTATTTTTAATGACTGATAGCTGTGTCTAGACTACGACATTTTTGGCACATGTCGCGGCAAAGAAAAACAGTTTTTATTACAATTTAAATAAGAATTAAATTACTATTTAGCAGAATAAACAATATATTGCCTACACAATAAATAACCTCGAAATTAAATTTATATTCACAACGTTTTGTTAGATTCGAAATTTTTGTTGCTTTATTATTAAATTTAAAAAAATAAGTTTCACGGTGTATTCCGCATACAGGAGAGAATACAGAGGGAACCTAGTGTTAAGACACTCTATTCTTCACTTCCCGCCGAATTTTTCGTGGCATTTTATGCTAAGTGGAACTGGGGAAAACGCCGGACTTTTGCGTTGATGCTAGAGTGAAGAAATAAAATAATAATTCATTCCCTCGAGCGGGAATCGAACCCACAACCGTCATATTATATTCACATACTTGTGTACATTGTACAGCCTCAATTATTCATCCTCAATATATTCATCAATATATTCATCGATTTATTGGTATATTCATTAAGTGAAAGTCACGACGCTTAAAAAGACGTATAGAAAGAGGTGCATTGTTATAAGAACAATAGTATTGAAAAATTTTAAAGAACCAACACTGACCGCGTTATTGAGTAATTTGGAGCGAACGACGATCGAAATGTCGAACGCTTTATTTACAAATAATAGATTTTTTTACTCTTATACTCTTATAACAGCTTTATTTTAAAAGACTCTCAAGTATTCGGCAGAAAGTATCGTAATGGAAACGGAGTTTCTTAACAATAGGTTTAAGGTTCCTTGTGCTGTAGAGATATATGTGTGGGACACAGCTTAAAGTTAAAAAAATAAAAACAAACATGTACTTTGTTAAGGTATATAGGTACCAATATGTATATAAACTATTAAAAAAAAGGATTTTTCAATATCAACTAGTAGTTTCTTAGGTTTAGCACATTCAACCAACCAAACTAACCATATTACTACAGATAACTAATTAATTCATGTTTCGATACTAAAAAACTTAAAAAATATTTTCATTAGACTTAAGTAGGTGCAAATAGATGAAATGAAACTGTCTATCCGTTCGTCTGTCATCAGTTTGACAACCGCCATCAATCATCATCACAAGACTTAAGCTTGTAAACGTTTCATCACGCGTAACTAAGTAAAACTTGGAAGCAACGTCATTTATGGTATGGAGCGAGCTCAAAATTACAGAAGTCATAATATCGAATAATATATTAGCTATAAAATTGTGCCATCGAAAGTACTGTCTGTGCAAGATCGTGAAACCTTTCGACAAAGTTGTAAACCTCATTGAAAATTTATTGAGCTTGGCAATTCTAATTCACGACTCTTTATACTGTACAAATATGACAAAAACATTTTGATATTCTTCCTTATCAAAGAAAAAGGCAACATTGGACAATACATCAAAAGACTAGTAAGTACCGTTTATTAATATGCTTTGTTTATTTATATTTAAAAGTAATAATCATTAAATATTATGTAGAAAAAAATTATATAACGGAGTGATGACATAATTGTAACGTAAAAACGTGTGTATGTATGTATATGGACATAATAATATATACAAGTTTAAATAAGTATATTTTAAAATTAAATATCGGCCGTTCCTTAAAAAAGACTAAATTTAATTATAATTCAGAGTGGATGCATATCCGCCTAGGATATTATAGGACCAAATCAGTACAATAATACGACATTGGACGTTAAAAAAAAAATTTTACATATGAAAAAAAAACCAAATTATAACAATCTATTAATTTTGGTCACAAAATACAACTATTACATCAATAAAACCTATTCTTAATATTCGTATTGTTAATCTGGCAACCATATATCTTAACTAAATGTCAACGTACCACCATCAGCGAACGATTGATCCCATACCAGTATTGAAATGTCAATGTTAAGATAAAATCTGACGATCGTCGGGTCTGATCTCTTCCGTACGAACGAACGAACGTCGCTTACTTACCGTGGGGAGTCGAGATTGTATTAGTTATTCAATTATGCGCATCAGATACCGAAGCTTGAGGCCAAGTTGAAAAGGGAAGCATAGAAATAACAAACGCCATTTACAGCAATGAATAGACGACCATTAAGGGATACTTAACACATGTTGGAGATAGAGAAACAGATAACATGTAAACTAAAAACGTAAACTTACGTAAATCCTTTGTACCTACTGGAAGAGGAGACGTTGATCAAGATGTATATTTGAATAGTAAGGCCAATACAAATTCGTGATCCATCAAAACGCAGGAGGGTGTAAAAACCGTCGCGAGCGCATCTATCCACTCTCGAATAAAGGCTCGTTACGCGTCCGGACCCATGAATGATGGATGACCGTGGCTAACTTGCGCTTACGTTCTACAAATAGTGTTTCACGATTTAAATCATTCATTCTCTATATCCCAAGATTTAGAATCATTTGAACATGTAACGAGTAGAATTCGTAGACATTTCGTTGGTACAAAATGATTGACAAGTCCGGATCGATAGTATCGGCCGTCATAAATAACACCGCCACCGCTAGTTAGTACACATTCATTGCTGTAAACGTTTCGTGTACTTGAGATATGAAGGGTTAAACAATGAAGGCGTAATCGAATGCTAGACACCTACAGTCTATAAAAAGTTAAAGCATGAGTTAATGGCCGTTTCCAATGAAAAGCTTTAACGTTTCATCTAAGCTTAGTTTATTACAAATGACTAGAAGCACGTAGGTAATAAAAATTAATAACAAATCAAAGATATATATGAAGATTTTCAAATTGATAATGAATTCTTGTCTGTGTTAAATTGCTTAAAACAATTTATTTATTACTACTTTCATCGAATGAATTACGATCCAAGCTTACACATTTCCCTTATAAACAACATCATTTATTTATATAAAAGGGCCTTTAGAGGCAAAAATAACTAGTGGCACGTTAGAAAGTACCCAATGCACTTTACGCAAACGTTTGTTGCAGTTAATAAATTAAAACTATTACCGTCCTATAAATCTCCACCGATGACATAAATTATGGGTTTCCGTGCATCGTCTTCCAAGTCTTACATGAGATTAATATATATGAATATTAATAAACTATCTGTTTTGTTAAATTAACTACCTGTTGGTAATCTTTGTCTTAAGTACATATTAGAAGACATAAAACATTGCATTTATTGTTGTTGCAACTTTTAATTTTATTAATAATTTAAATATATTTGTAGCCTTAATTAATTAAATAGCTTACTTACCCAATTTAGATTTAATAATATAAAATTTTAAATAAGATATGCACGTCTTCAATACAATAAGACCAATGGGACCCAATTAGTAAATTAAACAAATTTAAATTCTTATATCATCTAAAACAAGACATTGTTGAAAACACGGCGAGTGTACCCTGTAATACATCAGGAGTACCACCGGAGGACTGGTGAGGGCGCGACCGTTACTTCGTGTTCAATAAATCCCAGAACAAACGACAGCAATAAGAAAGCCCGCCAGGCATCCATCTCCTGTCAAATGAACATACTCATAAACAGGCGGGCGTCACGTGAACACGGCGACGTGATAAATCAGATTCGGCCACAACGCTTGTATCAATATGAGGGTCATCTATGCTTATAATAAAATCAGAACGAATTGGTGTCTGTACGTTGCAAATATATAAGAAAATTTGTTTTTGGTGGTGTTTATTTTATTTTATTTTTATCTGTCTGTGCGTTTGTTCACGCTAATCTCAGAATCGGACCTTTCCTTATTTACTAATTCCTTAAAATTTAGTATTTTATTTCAATCGGTTTAAAAATAACAAAGTTATACTATTTTGTTCGACAAAACTGCTATAAGTAACTGTTTTATTGAATTGGCCGAAACTTCTTTTTGATATAAAAATAGATATTGTTTTTAAAATATTATTATTATTATTAGAAAACGAACGTAATGCATATAAGTAAAGCGGCGAGCGGGTCACTAGTTTTAAATATAACATTTAATGAATCTAATGATAAATGTGAAATACCAAAATAAAAATTAGACTAATAGTGTCTTTTTTAAAATAAAAAACGCAAAAATAAATATTGACATATTATTACCGTAATAATGTCAAACTGTAAGTCAACTTTTACACAACACTATAAAACATCATTAATATTCAATGGCACTAATTGTAAAAAAAAATTCTAATACTTTAGAATTATATCGTGATAAATGATTGTGGCATTCTCTTTCTCCATAGCGTACGTACACACATATGTTATTAAGAACAGGTTATCTCTTCCGTACGACACAATAAAAGTACACACTTCAACTTTTTAAAATTAAATTAAATTAAATCAGCTTCACCTGTATCCCGCATACAGCAGGGTAGGCAGAGGGAACCTAGTGTTAAGACACTCTGTTCCCCACTTCCCGCCGAATTCTGGAGGCATTACGTGCTGATCTTTTGCCTCGACACCAGACCGAAGAAATAAAAATAAAAATGTAAACAAATATTTCATTGAGTCGAGTGGGGATCGAACGCACAACCGCCCCGTTACAGACACACCCATGTGCTGCTGGGCACCGACGGCCTCGCAGTAACGCAAAGCCCTAAAAATATTACAGCAAGAATTATATATCCCCATCATAAATATATTCCTGAACGAGACGGCCTTGTTGAAGGTAATGTACCAATAACTTTACAAAGTAATCAAATTTATATTGCAATATATATATATAGTGCCAATAAACTAACAATCGTGTTATAGAAAATTTATAAACGTTATAGATAAAATTATTATGGATGACATCAAGTCTTCAAGCATGAAGCAGATGTCCCCGAGCGGATATTAGTCATACGCATACCTACACTCAACACGCACAAAAACACACGTTCACAAGTATAACAGTGCGAGCGCGAATTGGAAGATGCATTAACACTAATTGAAGACTTCCCGTCGCCATCAGCTACATCTGGATTTAAACCAATTAAATATCAGAACTATATTACGTTCATATTTTTCGATATCAATTGATTGATTTTGATATTTTTTGATGTTATGTAGGGTAGGCGAAGGGAACCCAGTGTTAATACCCTCCGTTTCCCATTTCCGGCCAAATTCTGGAGACATTGCGCGTTTTGTGGCGTAACTCAACGTCGGGCTTTGCCTCGACACCAGAGCGAAAAACATAAATTTTAATAAATATTTCATATCTTCGAGTAGGAATCGAACTCACAAGTCACACCATTGTGCCGCTACGCCACGACTGGCCTTATATACGTTGTCTATATTTCTTAATCACAATTCTGTTAAAATGTATATAAAATGAAGACATTTAAAAAACATGCTCATAAAAATTTCCTAACCTTCTCGGTACACGGTAATGGCGGAATCGACAACACATTAAGACTTCGCTTTAAGGGAATCTAAGATTAACGATCGAGATCGAACATATGTAGTCACGTCGGAGCTATTAGCTGAAGGACTAAATGCTAAGAGACATGCGAACACTGTCCTTTCTTTAGCCTCACTAAGTGCTATGTTTAACTAAATTATTAACTGGCTCTATTTAGTAAATTTTATATAGGTAAAAACTAAGGCCTGCGTTTAAAAATCGCTATCGCTATCGCATATGATAACGCTCTCCAGATCGATCTCAGAGTTGAGAGGGGTTTATGATTACGGAGTTTTTACCTGTACCTACTATAAAATTAAAGAAAAAAATATTATAATAATTTTAATGTCGATAATATATTTTTTGGTGTAATTATTAAAATATAAATAAAAAATAATAATTCGAGTTCACCTTTCACTTAACATGTCCATATACCTCAATTTTCGGACATAATGACGCCAAACTATAAACTTTTTCATAACAGTTATTAGCGCTGTCGCAATTTGTTGTGAATTCCATCTAAATTACTCGTGAACGCTCGACTCGAATCCCAAATAACTGAGATTAGGAGAACAACATAAGTATACTGTTGTCCAAATGTAAAAAGCACGCTGTATCCTGCACACATCAGGATAGGCAGAGGAAACGTAGTGTTAAGGCACTCTATTCCCCACTTTCCGTCTTATTCTGGATTACGCATGGCGAAACTCAACGCCGCTGCTCCTACATCAGAGCGAATAAACAGAAATATAAACAAATATATAATTTCTTCGTGAGAGAATCGAACCCATAACCAGTCGTGTTTACCACGACTAGCTTCATATATAAAACAGCGTTCATTGTCTATATAATAGACAATGTTATAGGTGTTCTCGTGCCGTATTCTACCGTCATAGTTTCCACGGGTATCTTTTGGGACATCGTCGACAATCCAATGGCAGGCAGTACACACGCTCAAACTATAGTGAACAAATGCGTTTGAAATCTTATTTATAGCCGACTGCCTAGATACTGCATAGAAGTGTGCCTCTTATTATTTTGCTATTCAGGTATAGATATTTCAATATTTTATTTTTAGATGTTGTTTGTATGTTGACCGTATAATGTATGTGATAGTCTTAAATTCAATTAAAAATATGGCAAATAGTATTTGTAATTTTTTACAACTAAAAAATGTCTAAATACAACATTCATTAACAACCAATGAATGTAATAATTAAGTTATAATTTTTAATAAAAGTTAATAATAAAGTTATTAATTTCGTTGTACAAAATACATTTCTGTTTTGACAGTCGACAAGTTCATTAATAAAAAAATAACTTTAGATATCTAGACAAAAAGTTGAAAACAGGAATTTCATTATTTCATTCATAGTCATTTAATTATATTTTTTTACACAAATCATAACCAATAGTTTTTACAATCTCCTAAGTATAATTTTACATTGAACAACTTTTACTAAATTACATTTTAGACTCGCATTAAAACTCTACAAAGTATTTTAAAAGTAATTTCAACACACGCAATATCTAGATTTTGTTATATAATAGAAGAGATATGTATGAAAGTGAACTTGGCTTTGTTTTTGAAAGTTTTCGCGCTTGCGTGGTGTATTCTTGATGTCAAACTCCTCCCCTCTCGGCAACAGGTAGAGAAGTGGAAAAAAGTTGAAGCACTCATTTGGTACATGATATTGTTTGTTTATGTGCAGAGTCGCGAAGGCACAAGGGTGTTATAGTAACGACGACGGTCGTGGGTTCGATTGATCTGCGAAATTAATTATTATTTTAATTTTTTCGCTCTGGCATCAAGCCTACCTCTCCCTTACACTGCTATATGCGGGATACAGCGTGAAGCTGATTTTTTTTAAATTTATAATTATCATGTTTCTACGAACTATAAAATTATTATTTATTATATACTATGAACACCAATTTATAAATAGGTTATTTATAATAATAGTGATAAAAGGCAAGATTGATTATAATACTACTTCAACGAGCCGATAGTGAAGTAACTCTTATAAATATATCGACTTAGCCACTATTTATAAATACCTAATTAAATTAAAATATGGTAACTTACCATATATCGTTGAACTCTTCAAAAGGACGATCACGTTATTGAAACACGTAAAGTTCACAAGTGCACAAAGTTCAAAAATAACCGAACGTTTTTTAATTGCGGCGGCAATAACGACCACTCTCGGTGGTGTCTGGACATGGAATGGTGCCCTGATGATGGCAGGCGAAAGACAGGGGCCTGGAGGGGCCTGGAGAGGTGCGGGGGGAAGGGGTGTGGGCGGGGCATCGCAGGTGTATCAAGAACGATGATGTATGCGCAAGTTAACATTCGAACACGCCTCACTGTCACGCGCCCAGCGAAATGTCGAATTCATTCATGACCCGCATTTTTTTGTTTTTTTAGGCTCATCCTGTATCCCGCACACAGTAGGGTATACTGAGGGAACCTAGTGTTAAGACACTCCGTTCCCCATTTACCGCCTAATTCTGCACGCATTGCGTGTTCAGTGGCAAAACTCGACGCCGCGCTTTGCGTCGACACCAGAGCGAAAAAAGAGGGAAATATTAAATATTTCATTTCCTCGAGTGGAAATCGAACCCACAACCCATAGCACGACTGGCCTCAATTGTTTATTCAGACGAAAAATCAATTCCATATCGATATTAGAGGGAACACAATACATTAATAACACACTTGACGGATACGTTTAATACATAGTGTTGAGTGGTGTCGATGGCACACGAGATAAAAAAAAAATGTATTCGAATGACAGACTAATTACGTTATATGAGTTGGTCTGGCTTATCTCGATGCAAGATAAATACTTAAACATATTGACAAAAAGGGGACG
This sequence comes from Heliconius melpomene melpomene, assembly GCA_000313835.2. Taxonomy (NCBI): domain Eukaryota; kingdom Metazoa; phylum Arthropoda; class Insecta; order Lepidoptera; family Nymphalidae; genus Heliconius; species Heliconius melpomene. Next base: position 15,332 of record HE671184.1, on the reverse strand, counting down.
AGAGCCTCTTGAAATGCGCTATTGATGTTATCTTATCAGTTGGACTGCACCCATAACTTTCTTTTAAAAGTTGTTATGGATATTATCACGCAACACTATAACTTTTGTATTATAAATACAGTGCAGGTCTTTATTGCATTATAAATATAAGCACAAGTAGAGTTAAATAGAGGCTAGTTAAGTTTTTAGAGACAGTGGGCACGAGAGTGTGACTGTAAACGTGGAAGATTGTGAGTTCGATTCCCACTCGAGAAAATGAAACATTTAAATTTTAATTTCTTCGTTTTAGTGTCGAGGCAAAGCGCGGCGTTGAGTTCCATGCAATGCCTCCAGAAAGTAAGGAGCGGAGTGCCTTAACACTAGGCTCTCTCTGCTTATCTTGCTATATGCGGGATACAGCGTGAAGTTGAAAAAAACTGTTATATTTAGATAGACCGTAGGTACGGTATTTACTATAGCCACGATAATTTTAATCGACTAGAACTATTTATACCACTGTCAGCAAATAAGCAATTAAAAAATAGTTGTAATGATTTAAAAAAATAATAATTGAAGGCGACAAACAACATGACAGATACCATACTATAACTCATATCATTATTCGTAATAAATTATTGAAATTAAAATTCTTCATACGCTTTGAAAGCTTTTGCTTCGAAATAAATCGCTGGTTGTTCCATCATTACCATATGTCGATACCAATGTGAGAGTACAATTATTTATAACCTTTTACAATTTTTCGCTTAGACTGCTCCGAGTGAGACGAAATTAAAATGAGTTATCGCTTAATTAAGCGGTCGATTTTTATTTATGTGAGTTATGCCCTAGAAGCGCGAAAGGCAGTATTCACATGTAAGTATATTATTAAAAAAACCGGACAAGCGCGAATCGGTCTCCCACAGAGGGCTCCGTGCAAAAAATGGAGATCTCGACCTTTTTCGGAAATCCAAGCTTATATTAGCCAGAGCCCTTTCGTCTAATACCTCACTTATACTAGCGGCTTCAAACCAAATTTTGTCTTTTTTTAAGACTATATTTTTTTAGAATTTAACCAGAAAAGTAAAATTTTATCTTGAAAACGTACTACCTGGAGATGTTAGCTGCCAAATTTCATAATTCTAGGTACAACCGGAAGTACTCTATTAATTCATTTATAGCGTCAAAATCTGCCTTTTATGCGATATAAATGGTCATATCTTTTTTTAAGTAAATTACGAAATAAGATTTTTTTAGCAAGTCAAGGGACCGTAGACCTGAGTATGTGGCTTGAATTTCAATTCATTATCTCCAAGCATTCCTGAGATAAAGATTTTTGACAGAGAGACAAACAGACAGACGGACAACGAAGTGATCTTATAAGGGTGTCCTTTTCCTTAAGAAGTACGGAATTCTCCTCCATCCCTTCCTCATCTCCCTGCCGAATTCTGGAGACCTTGCATGTTAAGTGGGGGAACTCAACGCCGCGCTCTGCTTCGACACCAGAGCTAAGAAATTAAAATATACATTTCATTTCCTCGATTGAGGATCAAGACCACAACTGTTAACGCGACTGGCGTTAACAGTCACACACTTGTGCCACTACGCCACGACTAAACTGTAGTCTGATGGTATAATAATTAAATTTAAATTGTTATGTTTTAATTATAATATTATATAAAGGCCAACGATAAATTGCTTAATGCTGCCATAAATTTGTGATGTAGAAATTGTGAGAAGTCTCTGCCACTCCTTTATGTGAGATTCGATAAAATAATATGTCTCTACATTGCTATTAATCTTTGCTATTAAACACTAATGGAATTGCCGTCTCGACTCGTGCGACTGTTTAACTGTGTTTAATTTTATTAAATTCAATTTTATGTTAAAATCGATTAATTTTAGTCAATTTATATATAGCTTACTTAAAATCTATTGACTCTATTTTCATATCAAATATTTAAAAATTAATAAAATAAAATAGTTAATTTTATAAATAGGTTAGTATTGATAGAACTTTCTATTAATTAAGTGTGAAATATATTTTTTTTAACAATGACTATAACTAAATACAAAAATAAATTATTGCAACAATCATACAAAAAATACTATTAGAATGAAAACAGTAATTTATAGTTTATACGATGTTATCATCCAGATTCAATGTAAATGCACGTATTTTAGGGCTCTTTACATTGTAAGACGCGCAAAGCAAATGGCACTAGAGCCATGTTTTACCAATTGACATTTCTCATTATTTATGTAAAAGCGAAACCGAAGCGAATTAAGCTCGCTTTTGGAAATCAGAACGTATGAAAGGTTGTGTGTAAACATCGTGAAAGGTTGTTTAGTTATCGATTCATTAGAGATTTAAATACCAATACCAATACCGATGATCATCAATAGTATCGATTTATATGTATGTAATTCAAAAGAAAAGGAATTTAAATTTAAATAATTGTTTTGCTACTTTTTTAGGTTCACTCTGTACGCGCACCTAGCAGTGTAGGCAGAGGTAACCTGGGAACCTAGTACTGAGACACCTCGTTCCCTTTAAGACCGGCTTCAATGCCATATGCCTCTATACTATAAAAACAATTAATTTAAAATTAAAAGCCAAATAGCGAATAGCCTGTACTTCGTTTGACTCAAAGGGTTAACACACAAAACCTCCAGAATTGAACCAAAAGTGGGGAGCGGAGTGTCTTAACACTACGCTCCCTCTGCCTACCCTGCTTCATGCGGGATACAGAAGCTTAAAGAACGAAACTTATTGTCACAAATTATAACAATAGCCATCAAACACAGCACACACAGCACAGATTTATTAAGGAAATGGCCGACCTCAGCAACAAAGCACTAAATCTAAACCAAACATAGACCAAGCCCAGCTTTCCATTCGCAACACGGGAGTGATACGGCGCGACGTCGTTTATAATTCAACAACAATAAACAGATAGTTAATTGCGATGCTGTCACGGCCACAGTATATGGTAATGAGCTGCAGGGATCTCGGCTGTACGGACAATATCTCTACGGTGAAAGGTAACATGGATTCGGTCCAAGTGATGAGTTTTTACTGATGTTGAAATGAGCTATTGTGTTTCGCTTTTTTTTCTGTATCATAATAAAAATAAGTCAGATTGATTCTGTATCCCACACATCAGAGTAGGCCGAGGGAACCTAGTGTCAAGACACTACGTTCTCGATTTTCCGCCCAATTCTGGAGGCATTTCGTATTGAATGGCTCAACTCAACGTCGCGTTTTGCCTCGACACTAGAGCAATGAAATAAAAATATAAAATTTAATAAATATTTCATTTAATCGAATGGGGTCGAACCTACAACTAGTCACATTTACTACTACCACTAGTCACTTGGTGCCTCTGTGCCATATGCCAAAATAATAATTTATGCACATACCTAACTCAAACCTTTAGATAGAGCAACAATAACATTTCTTTAACAATCAAAACAACGACTAATATACATATAGTTCTTTAGTCCTTAAACAAAATTCTCACGATTTGGACCATCCCCATAGTGTTTGCTTAGCCCATGGCCCGTGTCTGAGAGATAGGTGCAGTACATGCGCTTTCAGGTTCGTACAATCTGGGCAGCTGACACCAATAGGTTTTTATCAGAGCAAATCTCGTTTGTGAAAGTCGAGGAAGCGATGGGAGGCTGCGAAATTGGTACTCATAATTTACAACGTTATATAAGACTAGCGGACGCGCGCAGCTTCGCCCGCTTATTTGCGCCTTTAGGGGTGAATTAAAATAAACCACGAAACATGTGTTCAATGAAATATTTTTAAGAGTTTAAATTTCAAATTTTATAAAAATCGGTGGCGATTTAAAGATTTTTCCATACAAACTTTCACCCCTTATTGGCACCCTTAGGGGGTAAATTCTAAAAAACCATGAAACACGTGTTCAATAAAATACTTTTAAAAATCTAAATTTCAAATTTTATAAAAATCGGTGCTGATTTAATTTTTTATCCATACAAACTTTCAACCTCTATTTTACTCCTTTAGGGTTAAAATTTTTCAAAATCCCTTCTTAGTGGATGTCCAGATTGCGAAAGTAAACATCTGTCCAAATTTCACGTTTCTCCCATCAGCGGTTATGGCTGTGCGCGCGTCTTACCTCAGTCAGTGAGGACAAGTCCTTTTACATATATAGATTAACTAGCGGACGCGCGCAGCTTCGCATGCTTATTTAGGGGTGAATTCTAATAAACTACGAAACATATGTTCAATGAAATATTTTGAAGAGTCTAAATTTCAAATTTTATAAAAATCAGTGGCGATTTAAAGATTTTTCCATACAAACTTTCAACCCCTTATTTGCACCCTTAGGGGAAGAATTCTAGAAAACGATGAAACACGTATTCAATTAAATACTTTTAAATTTCTAAATTTCAAATGTTACAAAAATCGGTGCTGATTTAAATTTTTTTCCATACAAACTTTCAACCCCTATTTTACCCCTTTAGGGTTAAAATTTTTCAAAATCCCTTCTTAGTGGATGTCCAGAATACGAAAGTAAACATCTGTCCTAATTTCACGTTTCTACCTTCAGTAGTTACGGCTGTGCGCGCGTCTTACCTCAGTCAGTGAGGACAAGTTCTTTTATATATATAGATTATTGTGTACAAAACGGCACTATCGGTTGAAACAGTCAAACAGGGTGACGGTTTATCTAATCCTAAGTTTTATACTATGTCTAAAGAACACTTTAGCGATGCATGTATATTTAGTAAATAATTAATATAAAGTACCAATTGCACTTTGGAATACGCATAAACGAGACAGATTGTGGGTTTGATTCTCACTCGAGGAAATTAAACATTTTATATCTCCTTGCTCTGGTAACTAGGCAAAGTGCAGGGTTGAGATCTGTTACTAAACAGGCAATGCTCCCCGAATCCGGCGGGAAGTACGAAAGTGTTTTAAAGGGAATGGAATGTCTTATCATTATGCTCATATTAAAAGGTTCCCTCTGCAAAAAAAATTTAGTTGTCGAAGTAAAAATATTTACGTTTTTACTCAGTCATTAAGTTAGACAAAATGCGATGCTGGACTTCGATATCAAACACGCAATGTATGATGTCTCTAAACCTGTAGACAGAGAATGCACACATATACCTACTTTTTGATAGTTTCTCTTTACCAAGTTCGTAAAATAAGGGAAATGTATAAGTTATTAAAAATTTTAAAAAAATACGTTATTGATTCCTTTTAGCACTTTTAAACTAACTTTTAAAAAAAGACACTTCGTATCAAATTTATTAAAAAAGAAAATTAACAGTCAAACATACATTCTGGAAATATTTATTATTTTATAATTATGTAAAATTATAAAAAATATTGTTATATATTGTTAAATATCTATCTATCACACCTAACAAATACATTTAGAACGACATCATTATTCTTGTATTTAATATTATTAATAATAACATTTAAATAAAGATTCAATGTAAATGTAAACAAAACTATATGTTTCATAACAAAATGTGCTTATCTGTTGAGCTTATCATGCTAGAATTTATTACCAACCCATCGTAAATGTTAAACTTATTAGACTGACGACTTACATACATATTATAATTATGAAGTTATAAATAGACGTTAACAAAATAATAAAACTGATTAATATTTTACTTCTTAATGAATGATTTGCCGAATTGTACTTGAAGATTATTTTATTAAACGCACAGAACTTAACGCCGCGTTCTATCTTCTTGCTAGAAGGAAGTATGCTCCTCCGAGTTTAAAAAAAATACTTGTAAATTATAAAGTTTCAAATTATTTGGTATAGCAACACCGAGTGCTCGGTAATGAGGGCACAGATAGACTTTACGATCTAATTAAGCGAACGGGCAGGACCGATCGTTGTAAATGTCATTTCGCAATTCGTACTGCAATCCCGCAGTGCTCCCTAGTTCTCGCGGAGGTGTAATTTTCCATATTTTGTGGCGCGATCCCTCCACTTATAATTTAAAATTATTGTAATCACGAATTATGGGTACCTATAACAGCAAGCCATAAAATATAAATCATACCTACAGCATTCGACGTGGTTTCTATAACTGCCTTAGATATTGTTCTAGAATATTCGTTAGACTAGATCGTATTATATTCCTGAAAAGATAAAAAAATATACATAAAAGATTATCTATCTTTCTTTCATCTAATAAAAACAAAATAGAATATTTAACGATTAATCCTTTCCTTATAAAATTAGTGATGTGAAACCTATCCGAAGCCGCCCGTAGCAAGATACCAATCCAATAAAACGTATAGAAGGCAGCGTCGGTAAATAAAACAGACACATTTATTTACTTTCGCATCCTGCCGCCGGCACATCTACTATGCCGCATATCTAACTTGTATAGTCTAAATCAAATTTTATAGTTTTGAAAAATAATTATCTTTACAAATTAAAAATCAAAATTAAATCAGAGCTTCACGCTGTATCCCGCACACAGCAGGGTAGGCAGAGGGACCCAGTGTTAAGATACACCGTTCTCCACTTTCCGCCGAATTTAAAAAAAAAAAAAAAAAAAATTGAGTGGCGGAACTCAACACAATCACAATAATAAATATAATTTATATGAAAAATATGTTATTTTTATTATGCACCATTTATTCATAGTATATACACTAGTGTGAGTTTATGTGATATTCCCAACATCACATAAATTCGCAGTTTGTGAATACTATCCTTTCATGAAATATTCAAATCTATATCTATGAAAGAAAAACAATATTGAAAAACTCACAGTCAGCTATTCACTTAAAAAAGTTAAATTAAATGTCTAAATAATGTATAGGCACAAAAAATAATAAATAGTGAGCGCACTCTTAGTCAGCTAACTGACTCAAACAAGATACAATACACGAACAAGTCCCACAGTCACAGGGAGCCGTGTAAAGGGTAACGTATACAAGACTGTCGAGTGTAAAATATTTAGAAATGGTAATCAATTGCAATATTCAGATGCCAAAGAGTGCAATGAATTAGAAACAAGTGAAATCGGACATGGAACCCAGTTAAGTAACTAACCAGATTTTATTTGTATAAATTGAAATAATTGAGGCTGTCGTGGCGCAGCGGCACAAGCGCGGTCGGTTATGGGTTCGATTCCCACTCGGAGAATGAATGATTAAAAATAAATAAATCAGCCTCACGCTGTATCCTGCACACAGCAGGGTAGGCAGAGGTAACCTAGTGATAAGACACTCTGGTCCCCATTTTCCGCCGAATTCTGGAGGTATTGCGTGTAGAGTGAAAAAGTTTCAAATAGTTTTAATATAATAGTAAATTTTTTAAATAGTTTAAACAGGAAGGGTCAAACATAAGTAAATAGAGTGTTAATTCATATACATACCTGCCTATGTATATATATTTTATTCATTTATTATATATGGCAAGATGCATATCACATACAAGCAGATGGGCTGTAAATCGATCATCGTAACTACCAATAAACTATTCTCTAATAGGATGTAATTCTCACAGTCATTATGAAAACTAAAACTTTATTATTATTATACGAGTATATGAAGCGTGTAGAAGAATGGCTTAAAATTAAGAGTTAAAAGCATAGCATAGTTCATCTTTATTAAAACTAACCACCGAATTATTATTTACTTTTTTCACCTTTCGGCTTTTTTCTTTTACTTATATTGGAAGTTCTCTCTTTTTGCCAAATTTTATAATTGTAGGCCTCCAAGGGCCGTAGACCTCTCCTCCGGCCGTAATCCTCTTGATAGACGGACAAAAAATGATCCTATGAGAGTTCTGTTGCTAACTTTTAACGTACGGAACCTTAAAAAACGGCATACATTTTGAACTAGTTCCAAGCGACAAAATAATCGTAATCGTAACATTAAATCGAATACATAAATATTACATCGAATAACATGAACTCGGTGTAGTCACTGCGAGAGATAATGAAATCAAAGGAAACTGCACTCATTTAAGTTTTGTACTGCACATATCAAATGTGGCTTTCAAATATTTTGTTACCATTAAAACAGATAAGCAATACTAAAAGATAAGGATAAAAGCATAACGTCGTTTTTCGATACAGGTAACACTTTAAAGTGAAAATATTGTGAATCGAGAGTGAAATTCTTCGGGCATAACCATCGAATGTAAATGTTATTGTATAATCTTTTTCAATACTATAAATAAGAAGTTTACTTTATTTATTTGTATTACAGAAAAACTTCTTATATAAGAATAGCTAAAATTTAAAGCTCCAAATTAATTTAATAAGTCCATTTGAATAGTGGGGAACGGAGTGTCTTACCACTAGGTTCCTGTTGTGTGCGAGATACAGCATGAAGCTAAAAAAAATTGTATATTTAAAAAAATATAGATATGTAGAACAGTAACTTTTTGTGAACCAAAATTATGGAGAGTGGTGGAGAATGGATGTGACTTAGCACTATGTTCCTAGGTTTCCTCTTACTAAACTGCTATGTGGAGGATACAGCGGAAAGCCAAACAATGTTCATAGTATAAAAGAATAGAGCATAAAAAGATCGCCTATTTTTTCCTAAAGTCTAACGACAAAAAAGCATTTTTTAAATATCTATACTAATATAATAAAGCGGAAGAGTTTGTTTGTTTGTTTGTTTGTTTGAACGCTAAGATCTACTGGTCCGATTTACTTTGTTTTTGTTTTGTATGAAAGCTGTATTCTTCAGAAGTGCTATAGGCTATATAACATTACATTACACGTATAAACTAATATATTTTAATGTTCTTTCTAATTTGACATGCCATTTATTCTGCCATGTTAATAACAACCATCGCGTCGCTACGCAACCGTTACCGCGACATTTTGATATTCATCCTTATGAAAATAAATATTATAGTCACTTTTAGCATTTTATCTAGATGAATTGAAATTATAGTTTACTGTATAACATTCTAATAAATAATTAAGGAGATGTCACTGATTCGAAATGACTTAGCCTACGAGTGGTATAGTATGAGTATGACCGACGCGAAAATATTCTTATAGTTCAAGCAGGCGTAGCCGCGTCCGGGTCCACTAGTAAATATATAAAAACGTAATATATCTAAGTGTAAATATGTACATAAAATTTACAAACAATACCTAATATTTCTTTTCACCATTTCGTCGATATCCACAGGAGTCCACGGAAAAGTTATCGCCATAAATTTCCCACACAAGGGAGGCGAGATCTAATCAAACGCTGGTGTTACTATAACAGAAAAGGTAAACAAAGCACAATTACTGGGCACTAACGGGACGGGTCTGGTCCGGTCTTCGCATGAAATCTGAGGATAAAATTCACGTCTCGCCTGCGCCTATTGCCGGTCGTTAGGACGTAGCGAGATGATCGATAATAATGGTAATTTCACCTGGAACACGTGTTGCATCGCTCTTGCTGTCTCGAAATCAACTTACTAGGACGTGCTAAAGTACTTGAATTCGCGAAAAACATTAACATAAGTTGGATAATACTAACCGTACCACAGGATTCTTTTATATAATTGTCTACCCTTTTTTTATATATTTTTTTCAGCATTTTTTAAATTTTTATTATTTACTCCCTTAAGTTTAAATGATGCCTAAAAGATTTTTTTAGAATTTATACATTACTTATCAGAGATTTTTTTACATATATGTATATATGTGTTAATTATAATTAAATCTTAAATCTAGTCTAGTCATGGGGTTTGAGGGACTTGGGTTATATTGGGGTCTTTGATGGCCATTTTTAAGTTGTACTCAACAAAACTTCTCGTCACTGCCCCATCACGCTTTGATTTATATTTTCTTAAATAATAATTAATTATTTTCCATTATCCAGTCAAAATAACAATAAATTTTTCAATTACAAAAAAGGATAACTTTCATATTGCTGAAATTTGTTTAACAATCACCACATACACTTTCAAACACCAATAAAACTGTAGTAGAGACGTTCAGACAGCACTAACAGCAAAACACGTATTTATGTGACGTCCTGCCTTCCCGCGGCCCGTAATGGCAACACAATATCACAATACCGGCATAGATTTATGCTCAGGCGCATCGTCTTCTCCACGCGGAAATCCCATAGTTATTTACCGGTTGCGAGTTAAGTGCGGCAGATTTATCGGTGGGGCCTCGCCTAGCGACGATCTCGTTTCTTCCTCCGACTATGCTATGATGGATCTATACATGGACTATATGATTCCGACTACCTAGCTAGACTTAGGGTAGGGTTTTAAGTGCATAATTGCGGAATTGCCCCAAGTAATCGTCTGGCACCGTTAAACTTTACAATTATATATCGTTAAATTCAATATATTACCAATTACGAGCAGCTTTACGCTTTAAACCGTAAAATATCTCGCGTCCCCCAATAATGAACAAACAAAAAGGTAATTTCAGGTTTCTATTTATTACCGTATAAATATATTTCACAAGGTACCAAGGATACGTAGGTAGGTACCAAGGATACGTAGGTAGGTATTTTCATTTCTATTCAAAACAAATCTATTAAGCCTAAGCACATCGACGGTTAATAGGATATTGTGCCTCAACCCAGCGTGTTATAATGGCGTGTGAAATTACATTCGGTCGTTTGTCAAGCAGCTCCGTGCTCGGTGGTGATTATTTTCATTAGGGCCGTACTTAATGAAATGCAGCGACGCGACGCTTGCCCTTTATTAGATGTAACATTGGGAATAATCAATTTATTAAACTGTTATGCTTTTTTATATATATAAGACCGTGTGTTAGTTTGAATCAAATAATAGTATTAGAAGTGATGACTTAATCATATTTATCAAAAATAAAAAAACAGCTTCACGCTATATCCCGCATGTAACAGAATATATAGGAGGGGAGCCTAGTGATAAAACACTCCGCTCCCCATTTTAAGCCAATTTCTGGAGGCATTGCGTTTTGAGTGGTGGAACTCGATACCAGAGCGAGGAAAATACTTATAATATTTGTGATGACTATATCACATTTATTATTTTTATATCAGACTAGCGGACCCGGACGCGGCTACGCCTGCTTGAAATATAAGAATATAATTTCTATAGAAATATAATTTCAATCTAGATGAAATGCTAAAAGTGACTATTATATTTATTTTCATAAGGATGAATATCAAAATGACGCGGTAACGAACGCGGTCGCGCAGTGACGACGTTTGTTATTAACATGGCAGAATAAATTGCATGTCAAATTAGAAAGTATTTTAATTTATTAGTATATATGTGTAATGTAATATTATATAGCCTATAGCACTTCTGAAGAATGCAGCTTTCATACAAAACAAAAACATAGTAAATCGATCCAGTAGATCCAGAGATCTTAGCGTTCAAACAAACAAACAAACAAACAAACTCTTCCGCTTTATTATATTAAGTATAGATACTTACTGATAAGAACCGTACCTACTGGTGTTTTACTTCCACATTGGTAACGACGCTGCAAACATTACAAGAATAGATAAGTATACCCATATAGGAACAGACATTAAACTTCCCTAAATCAGCCTGAGGCCTAATTCGCAGAAGCCAATTCACGAACTCATAAGACCTCATAGATCATACCAACGCCAGGGAAACAGGTCGTCGCTGACTTGCCGAGATTGGCATAATGACACCTGCCCCGAGCCTCCGGCTAACTTATGACCACATTACCAGGACACGCCTCACGCATGTCCAATTATTACACACAATCTGTTTAAATCAGCTACACGCTGTATCCCGCAGACAACAGGGTAGGCAGAGGGAACCTAGTGTTGAGACACTCCGTTCCTCACTTTCTATCGAATTCTGGAAACATTACGTGTTAGGTGGCGGAACTAAACGCCGCTCTTTGCTTGAACACCAGAGCCAACAAATGAAAGTACTTATACATTTCAGTAAATATTTCATTTCCTCGAATGAGCATCGAATCCACAACCGGTCCCGTTTACAGTTGTGCACACAATTGTGCCCCAGCGATCATGCACACAGAATCTGCTTACCCGCGTAAAATATTAATAAAACGCCGCGACGCCATTAATATAAGCATATATTCGCAAACGCGACTCCACTCACTTTGAAGGGACAAGATAATGTTGCTGGTATATAAATTCTAGACGTAACAAATGTACCCGCTAAGAGAGAAATATTACAAAAACCGTATGAGAGACCGTCTACAATCTACATTGTTAAGAGAAATATGAGATTGTTATAAGTAGTATTTTGTTACTTACTTGCGTTATTTTGATATGTAAAAGATTTTAATATATCTTTTTAAACAGATATTGTAACGATTATTTTACTTTGTTGACTCACCTAATAATTAGAGTCAACAAAGTAACATTTACAACAAATCTCATAGGTTTATATATTCTAATAACGACCCGCTCGCGGCTTCGCCCGCTTTACCTGCATAATTATTCATTTACTAATGTGTATTACTTTCATTTTCTAATAATTTACAGTCACGATTTTATTATAAATATAGATATAGATAGATTAATAACTAAAGAATAAGTAAGTTTTTATATAACTTATTATAATATCACCGTATCTTATTATAATATGCTACATCAATAAATCTTAAAGCCAAAATAAGATGTACAATTTATCAGCATAAAGTATCGGAAGCCCACACATTAATATCAATGGTGGTATATTGTTAGCGTGGATGTATTACACGAAAAAGACTTGCAGATTGCTTGGCCTCGTTCATAAAAGTATCCGTTTATACGTTGAACTTTGCAAGGGTTCCCAGAAAACAATCACGGGATACTTCCCCCGAACAGACCAATCAGCTGGAACAAATGGGGACGATTTGTCTGAGACGACCATCGATCTCTTGGAATTCTTTTTAAAAGTTAAGCCTAAGGATTTTGCATGGATTTGGCAATCAATCTTTTGGAAAGCTATCAATAAAAGAAGTGGATATGTTACTTACAATTTATATTTGTTTAATATTTATATTGTGTGTAATATTTATAGTGCGACTGGAAATTAACGTGGCGATTGTAGGTTCGATTCCCACTTTGGGGAATGACATATTAAATATTTTCATTTGTGCGTGAAACTAAAAAAATTGTGTTGTTACTAAAATTTCGCGAAACTGAACTAAAATTTAAACAATGATGTAACATAACTTTTATTTCGAAATTAGTTTGTTTTAATAAAAGATTAATTTAAAATGTATTAAGGTATTTTATTTCCCACCCACACTTCTAATGTATTTTTATACATAATTTATATCGATAGAATAATAACAAATAAGTTCTTCTGTCTTATTTACATTAAACACGAATTTTGGAAATTGAACATGACAATACTTAATTATCAATTTATATTGTTATGTATTAAATTCGTTAAAATTGTTTTTTGTTGAAATATAATTTTTAAAACAATTTTATATTAAGCATATAAGGATTTTGAAAGGATTTTGTAGGTCTAGAATCTGTTTACGATATAAAAAACTATAGGTACCTAATGATTCATCTTCACCTCGTTCTAATTATAAGAAAATATTTTTTTGACGAAAAACTATTTTCGTTTCATTTTTATCTGTTTTCAATATTGGTTTATATTTATCTTGTAAAATGTTTTATATCCTGTATGTATGCAATAAAGAATTTATCTATCTATCTATATATCTTAGTTTTTGTAACACAGCATTTGCTACTGATTTCACTTGCTATTAAAAAAAAATCGCCGAAAAACTTATTTTTTAAAATACAAAAATCATATAAGCCTTAATATACATATATTAAATCACTCAAATTTCTAACTATCTATATGTATAACTCAATGCGGGTAGACAAAAACATCGTAGTGGACGGTCCGGTAATACGAAGCGACATTAATTAATGAAGTTAAGGCGATTAACCGTGACGCCCGCGGCTACTGTTCACGCAGTACGCAATTAATAATAGTCAAGGGTTAGCTTATAACATATAAAAAAAATCTTTATCTTATATATTTTATTTTGATTTTTAAAATTATTTTTTCACGTTTAATGTGAAATAATCTTGCTATTTTGATGAATGCTTGCCACTTCTTACAATTTCCTATAAAAATCAGATCAGATTCAAATACATTTTAGATAAATATCGTGTATTTTAACTTTTTATAATTACCTTACAAATAAATACAATTTTCTAAAAGTATTTAATATATTTACTTGAAATATAAACTTTTATTTATTATCTATTCGTAATATTTCAGTTTTAGAACGGCTTAGCTGACCAATCAATTTATTAACTCAATAACTTAGAAGTTCGAAAGCCCTTAGAACAGTTGTAAGAGGATTAGCAAAGAATTAATTAAGATCAGTCATTAATTGTGATTAATATTTAGTATTCTAACTCAAAGCCAACTTAATCGTACTTAGTGTCCGCTAATAATTAACAAGGTGTTAACAAGTAATTTCGCGGAGAGTATAAATTATTCTAACTATTGGATTTGCTAATGTAATTATTGACTTCTTATGTAGGTATATACTATACTAGCACACGCGCGCAGCTTCGCGTGCTTATTTGCACCCTTAGGGATGAATTCTAATAAACTATGAAACACGTATTCAATTAAATATTTTTAACAGTCTGAATTTAAAATTTTATAAAAATAGATGTCGATTTAAAAATTTTTTCATACAAACTTTCAATCCCTTATTTGCACCCTTAAGGGGAGAATTCTAGAAAACCATGAAACATGTATTCAATTAAATACTTTTAAGACTCTGAATTTCAAATTTTATAAAAATTGGAGCCGATTTAAAAACATTTCTATACAAACTTTCAACCCCTATTTACACCCTTAGGGGGTGAATTCTAGAAAACCATGAAACACGTGTTCAATTAAATATTTTTAAGAGTCTGAATTTCAAATTTTATAAAAATCGGTGCCGATTTTAAAAAAAATCCATACAAACTTGCAACCCCTATTTCATCCCTTTAGAGTTAAAATTTTTCAAAATCCCTTCTTAGTGGATGTCCAGATTACAAAAGTAAATACCTGTCCAAATTTCAAGTTTCTACCATCAGCGGTTACGACTGTGCGTGCGTCTTACCTCAGTCAGTGAGGACTAGTCCTTTTATATTTATAAGAAGATAGAAGATAGTAATAATATAACCCAATGTTATGTTGTTGGAAATAAGAATGTACCAAGATTAAAAGAAAAACTATTAAGAAAAGTATAATTTTATAACGTAGCGGGATTTGAACCTCCGCTTTTTGGAACGAACGCCAATTGAGCCATTTCTTATCAATCCACATGTCCAAGCTACGTCGTAATTCTTACACACTTGTCACAAAGCCGGTTTCTTACTATAAAATAAATTAATA
>HE671183.1:14158-26234 GCA_000313835.2 Heliconius melpomene melpomene | reverse complement strand
TGTAAATTAATTTGAAAACTAGCCAAGTCAGATATTACACATAAATGAAGTCTCCGAGTTGTAAGAAGAATGGGCATTTTCAGTTGTTATAAAATATTTTATATTGTTAAAAATAAATTTCAGGACTGACCATTGAACTTGGCATACATTTACATCTCACTTCTTTTATCGCTGAAAGCATACGTTTTATTACAGAACTTGGCTTTCTTTTTACATTTATGTTTTTGATGGGATAATTTATTATACGATATCTCTAAAGTTAATATCATCAATACAATTTTAGTACTAAAATTAACTATTATTGTATAACAGTGTAAGGGTGTGACTGTAAGACGATTGAGGGTTACGGGTTCGATTTTTTTAAATAGTATTTTTTATAAAAAAATTTAGAGAGCTGGTTTTTTATAAGGTTCTATTAATTAATATTTTATATATTTTACGTTGCAATTACTATGTTTTTTATACAATCTTTGAAATTATGAATATTAACAACGTAATTTAACTACTCACTCTTTTAGATACGACCTCCCAACTCGGTTCAATTTTACAGCTAGAGTGCCAGACTGCCTTCAGGCCGTCGGCATTCATTCAGTACGTTCCATCTCTGCAATCTTGATATTTCTAACATTTCTATTAAAAAGTGACATAATTATGAATGTTTACACAGATGTCTGAGACAAACATTATAAAAACTGAAAATGTTTTAATATTTTTTACAAAAAAAAAGCTTAGAGAGGCTTAGAGAAGTTAAAAAATAGTCAATTACGAGTCAGATACGCCCATCGAAGGTTCCGTACTAATTTCAAGATTATCAGGTCATGGAAGTACAGCTAATTAAAGTTGACAAACTTAAATCTGCGGCCGTTTTAAGTTATTTCACTTATTTTCTAAGAAAAGAACAGCAAGTATAAGTTTGTAATATAATCCTCGACGTCTTGCTATATATTCGTATACAACGTTTAATTAAGACTGGCGAAGTGGTTAGTCGATTTATACGTAATTAGTCAAACACAGCTGGGAAACTTAGATAGCGAATTAGAATTCAGAATCGTGACCTCGAATTGGTATCTCATGTTTCGTATTCATGCAAATGCAAGCTATAACACGAACTGAGAACGCTACTTCCATATTGCATTTGCTACGTATATATCTTAGAACGAATCTACACTTCCTACTGATATTATAAATATGAAAATTTATAGCACAGGGCAGCGACTGTTTGTGAGTTCAATTTCCACTCGAGGGAATGAAATCGCTTTAACACGCGTAAAAACACGGCGTTAAGTTTCGCTACTTAGCACGCAATATCTTTAGATATCGGCAGAAAATGGGGGACTGAGATAATTTACACTAGGTTCCCTCTGCCTACCCTACTGTATGCGGAATACAACGTGAAGTTGATTTTTTTAAGATTTTTTTTATTAAAAAATATAACTATATTACATAAAAAACCTCATATTCAATGCTCAATACTCAATTTCAATATTTTCCGCTTTATGCAATAAAAAATCTCAAATTTGTATTAAAAAAAAGGAAAAACATATATCTTACTTATTGGAAGTAACTTAGAACTTATCTTGTAGGTCTCTAACCTAAATGTTCAATACAATCCACTTAACTTGGTAAACTTTACCAATAGTTAAAATAACCAGTATTTTGTGGTATTGTTAGTTGTTTATAGGTGAGAACCGTACATCGTCATATGAAGATAGAAATAAAGTCCTACTTTTGCTGTTTGCTAACCAAATGAAATCGATGAAAATTGGCTTAGTAGCGAATTCAAAGGGATTAATAGTAACTTGCGGAAGCAAAGTTATATAATATGTGTATACAAAATATTTAAAAAAAAAGTTTTCAATCTATTTTTTGTGTCACGCTATATCTCGCACACAGGAGGCTAGGCAGAGGGAACCCAGCGTTGAGACTCGGTTCTCCATTTTCCACCGAATTCTGGAGGCATTGCCTGTTGAGTTGTGGAACTCAATGATGCGCTTTACATCGACACCAGAGCGAAGAAATAAAGATATAAATTTAAATATATATTTTATTTCCTCAAGGAGGAATCGAACTCACAACCAACCGTGTTTACAGGACAACAGGACACTAGAAACGACTGCGTTTATTTATTTATTCTTGCTATGTCATTACATACCTTCAAAACGATGTTAGAAACCTCAGAATTGCTTAATCCAAGAAATCTTTGTATATTCAAATCAATTATCTCCAAGATCATCTATTAAGTAACTTCGTAATCTGAAGTCTTAAATGGATTTCTCTATTTGAAACGAGGCATGTCTCTGAATTTGTTAACGAAAACAGATTGCGTAGCGTAGGTACAGCACTCATCCACGTCCAAATCCTCAGGACCCTCAAAGTTTCCATCTTTTATACCTGTTCCATACATGTTAGAATGGAGGGGAGGAGAGTAGCGGTGCCAAGTTATTTTGGGCATGCGTTCGCCCTACTACACTAATCCTGAGTAAACTGTACGTAACACTGAAGATCGAAGTAAATTCCGTACTTTATGTGTTAATAATTTCTAAAAGGGATCTTGGTGTCGCCTATTCATTTTATACAAAACACACTTAAGCTTTGAGACCAATCTTGGCGCAACTGTTCTGTAAATGGAATAGTGGATTCGATTCTCACTCGGGGTAATGAAATATTTATTTTTTTAATTTCTTCACTCTGGTAACGAGACGAAACGCGACGTTGAGTTATGCCACTAAACGCGCAATATTTATATTAGAATTTACGGATAGTGGGGAACGGAAGTATCTTTCCAGGTTCCCTCACTTTTACTCTAATTTCATTAAAATCTTAATTTTTATTAATAATAAACAAATTAAAATCACAAATTGAATTATCTCCTTTATTTTACTTGATTTGTTTAGAACAATACGTCTTAATAAAATTAAAACGTCATAGATATACAAAGCACTGGGGTGGCATTATCAATCATTTTAGTCTTTGTTAAGAATATAATAAAAAGTTGTAATAAAATTAATAGCTGTCACGGTTACCCTGTTAAGAGAATATTGTTTTGTTAAATCATTTAAGCTAAGTTAATTAATATTTGTAATAAATGATTTAATTTTAATTGTAATTATGTAGTTCTTTTAAGCTTCACGCTGTATCCCGCTTGTGGCGGGAAAGGCTAAAGAGCTCCAAAATTGGTTTTGAAGTAACTTTCTCCTATACCTATATATAGTTTACCTGTGGTTAAAATAAAATCGATACGAGAGACAGAGGAGCTTTTTAAAGGCACCATAGATCCTTTAAAAAGCTCGTCTATCTCCAACTTAAAGGCTGGGAAATACCTTTAGCTCCTCTGGTGCTGAGTGGTCGTGGGCGATGGTGATCATTCACCATAAGGTAACCCGTACGCTGACTTGCCTTGTCTTTTCTATGAAAAAAACCTAGTGTAACTCTCTAATTGTCCATATTCTGCCAAAATTAGAAAGAGAACAAGAAGAGACAAATAGGATATTGACTGATGGAATATAGCGTCGCAAATATAGTAAATCATTATTTATGTTTTTAACAATTTTAAAGTGTTATTCCACACTTAGAAAAGCAGAATATTTTCTAGAAAACGTATAAAAATTGGAATGTAGCAGGATTTGAACCCGCGCTCTCATTAAGCTACGTCGAAATTCTTATACGCTTGTTACAATTTATTTCTGTTGGAAAATTGTAAAAATCTCCCTACAAAGATGCTTATAGAATTATACGATTTCTAAAAAGTATTATTTATGTTCTATTATTACACCAAATATCAACAATCCATCATTAAAAAATAGTAAGGACCCAAATTGTAACCTTACAAACCAAGACTCCCGTATTAAAACCCGCTTATAGCCAAAAAATACCTGTATTTAGTCGTCGCGGTCAGCGGTAAAACACGTCGCTGCTACCGACACGTAACTAAAGTAGGTTAATGTTTTTGACTCCCGCTTTTGTTGCCGTACAATATACGTGTAGGGATACGGGATACAAATTATGTTATTAATATAAAAAAAGAATATTTTTTGTTTGGATTTTGTGGTATATTTTTTATTGGTGATCACACGGAACCCAACGCCATTTCTTGCTGAATTGGCGATCAGTGATCGTCACATGCTCCAATAATTTAGATCGATGCTATACGATGAAAATTGAGACATATTAGTTTTTAATTGATACATTCTTCACACTGGTATAGCTATATATCTGCCACACACCAGTATAGGCAGAGGGAACCTAGTGACAACACACTCCGTTCTCTACTTTAAATTCTGAAGGCATTGCGTGTTGAGTGGCCAGAAACTCAACTCCTTCACACTAGAGCGAAGAAATCGATAATATGAATTTAAATAAATATTTCATTTTCTCGAGTGGGGATCGAACCCACAACCAGTCGCGTTTACATTCACACTGTGCTACTAAATAAAACTAAAAGTTTATTCACGGACGATTAGAAGAAGAATATGAAGAAGAAACTGGTGAAAATTAAAGCAAGATATTCACAAAAGTAAAATACTTTAGTTTCAAACTTTTAACATAACAGTGCTCTGAGTGTAAAATAAAATTGAGCATAACAAAACAGTACAAGTTCTTCTTTAGAAATTTGAAAATGTACTTAAACAATGTAAAATGTCTTTGTAGTTATATAGAATTTTGTCTAAATACGAGTTTATGTAGACGAGGGTTGTGGATTCGAATATTCGTTTTTTTTTCTTCTTCAAGCTGCCCCGCAAATAGCAGAGGCAGAGTGAATCAGGGAATCGAGTGTTAAAACACTCCTTTCTCCATTTAGACGGTTCCGTTCCCCAATTTCCCTCAAATTCTTTAGGCATTGATATTAAGTGTGACAGCGTTAGACTGAAAACGTAATGGTTGTGGATTCCATCAGCATTTAGAGAACTTCACGCTGTATCCCGCTCACAACAGGGTAGGCAGAGAGAACCTAGTGTTAAGACACTCTGTACCCCACTTTCCGCCGAATTCTGGAGCCATTACGAACACGCAGAAACAGAGCGGAGAAATGGAAATATAAACGTAAATAAATATTTCACTTCCTCGAGTGGGGATCAAACCCACACCTGACGCGTTACAGTCACACCCTTGATCGGCATTTAGATTGTTTAAATTATATGTAATATTCATTTCCACGCATTATCAGTTAAAGCTTGGACTTAAGCTCCAGAAAGACACAATTTCTATATACCTGCCCTATTATGCAGGAAAAACTGTTAAACTGTTTTTTTTAAAAAAAAACCCATCACTTCTTAGGCGAAGTTCGATGAATATTATTTATAAAGTAACCCTAAAGCTTATCATATTTAGTCCAATATTAATCTTTTACCGTGTCAACCGAACAGCCCCACCAAGGAGAGCCAATTTCGAAGGAAAATTCGGTCTGAGGCAGTGACAAATACTCCATTTTATTTCACTTTCATCTCGATCAAGTGCCTTATCTGGGGATAAGAGCTGAGTAGCATGTATTATGGGGCAATGGTAAACACTTGAAGAGTGCCAGGAAAATCGACATGAGCAGAGGGAATATTTTATTCCAAATTAATAATAGAATTATTGAATTATATATTCAATTTTGAAATCATTTCAAGCATTGTCGAGCCTAATATGAAAAGCTTACTGAAATATAAATAATTTATATGTAGAAATTGTGAATTTGATATATTATTATTTGGTTAAATGGTTTTATGTGATAAAATAGGTATCACGACAAAGTGCGACTTTACTTGATGGTTACAGGTTCAAATTTAACTCGAAGTAATGTACTCGTTTATTATACTCTTTATTTGGTTAAAATACGGCACTGATTTCCGAGACATCATGAACAATATTCTAAATAACTAATAAACAAACAGAAAACAGATTTATTTTCTGCTTCAATAACATTTAGCGGGGTAGGGCAGAGGAAATCTAGTGTTAAGACACTCCGTTTCCATGTTATAATATAAAGTAAAAAATAATTCATTCCCCCGAGTGAGAATCGAGCGAACACCCTTTATCAAGTTCTTGATTATCAGAGGACGTCTTGGCGCAGCGGCAAGGGTGTGACTGTAACGCGACGTTTGTGGGTTCGATCCCCACTCGAGGAAGTGAAATATTTATTTACGTATATATTTCCATTTCTTCGCTCTGGCGTTGAGATCTGCCACTCAACACGCAATGCCTCCAGAATTCGGCAGAAAGTGGGGAACGGAGTGTCTTAACACTAGGTTCCCTCTGCCTACCCTGCTGTGTGCGGGATACAGCGTGAAGTAGATTTTTTAATTTTATAATTTTAAATTATAGCTTAACATAATTAACTTGCAAGAACATTACACCCGGATTCGGTGTCCATAATATAAAATGAAATGAAAGTCTGCACGGATTTTAGGGCCAATGATTGATGCTGGGAGCTTAATTAATCTTGCTCAAGTCGGCCTGCTTCCACTTGATTGTTGGCCGCAACTACGTTATTTGTCGCGAATCTTTATCGATATCGTATGTGAGTGGATTTCTATGTTATGAACTTATATAAGCTTAAACTTTAATTTTTTAGAGTTTTAGTGTTTGCGTCATGGCGCAGTGGCACGACATCTCGCTGTAACTGACGATTGGGGGTTCGATTCCCACGCAGGGATATAAATTATGTGTAATTAATGTCGACTAACTTCAGATGGAACTTAGCATATCCTACTAAATGCGGGATACAGCGTGAAAAATACATTTATTGTACTCACTGTAGATCCTGTGCTATTTGAATCGACTTCATTTAACTTACTTTATTCAAAATGCTTATATAGTCAAATACAGACAAGACTTGCAGGCAAATAGCCAGAAGAAACGATTGCTTGGCAAAACGACAACTGTTTTGGATAACTAGGAAATTCTCTTGAGAATGGCTCTGAATATGGTAAATATTTAGTTAACTTGATGTTATTCAAATATTTGCAGCTATTTCTATGATTGTATGTATTTTTTTCACGCTACATCATGTATTTTCCGCTATAGCAGGGTAGACAATGAGAACCTAGTGTTAAAACACTGTGTTCCTCACTTTTCGCTGAAATTTTGAGGCTTTGCATATTGATTGAATGGTAGGAACAAATGCTTTGCCTTCGTACCAGAGCGAAAAAAATAAATTATTAACAAATAATAATTTATTCCTCTGGCAGAGAATCAATTCCTCAACCGTTACGTTTACAGTCACGCACTTGAGCTCTGCGCCACGGCCTCAAATATGTATGTATTCACGCAAAACCTCCAAAATTCGGCGTAAAATGGGGAAGGGAATGTCTTAACACTAGGTTCCCTCTGCCTATCCTGCAGTGTGCGGGATACAGCGTGAAGCTAATTTATTTATTATAGAATACTTATTCTTTAATAGTATTTTCTAAACGAAACACGATTTTTCTACATAGGTGGTAGCTGGAAAAGAGTAAGAGAGGAATGCCTTCAAATAATGCTCTTAACATAAAAATATTTTATATTTTATTTTTTCTAAATAACAGCTAATATTAAACAGCAAAAAAAAAATCCTATTTCTAGGCGAATAAAGAATTTATATTGGAATCAGTATCACTTTACAAACGTTTCCAACAAGCCTCGGATCAACATAACAAGATAGAGCCTTCTTATATACACAATATACTCCAATCTAAAATATTCTAGAGAAAGGTCAACGACCTCATTGTAAACGAAATTTGGCACGTTTCACCTTTTAACTTTTTTTCCGAATCTTTCCACTAGTGTTATTTTTATAACTACGATTCGTGTGTTATGGGTTCGATGCTTACTCGAGGAATAAAATATTTAATATTTTCATTTCTTCGCTCTGGTAAAGGGGCAAAGCGCGACGTTGAGCGCCGCCATGCTCCGCAATGCCTCGAGAATCCGGTGGAAACTCGGGAATACATGTTAGAATAAATAATTAAAACTTTCAGCATAATTTTGCTTTAGGCATAGAGTAAATATTAAAATTTTTAAAGTTTTAGAAAATAAAGTAACAATAACAATGATATAGGAAAAGGGTACGAATTAAAATCTCTATACATTATGAAATAATACAACGAATAGTAAAGATATATAGAAAAATTTATGCGTACAAAACAATTACAGGACTCTTATTTTTTTTATGGTTCCGTATTCAAAAGGGAAAATGGAACCCTTATAGTATAAATTTTATTTGTCAAGACCATTTAAATTGACTCAAATATTTTTACCAATAATATTAAATAATCTATGGTCCCTTGGAGTGCAGAAAAAAATCTAGCTTCTAAGACAACGCAATGAAAAGATACGAACATTTATGCATCGTTTTTGGTGAATTTTGTATTAAATTCGCCTAAATCGCTGGCCTAACATAATTAGTAAATTTTAATTAAATTACTTAACTGCTAACTATACTAGAACAGACTAGCTATACTAGATATACTTCTATTGATGTCTTGTCAAATCTAAACACCAATATGTTAAGGATTAGGTACAAGATGTAAGGCAAGCCGGCCGCCATACTGACATGATATCTCCAAATCTATTATATTATACGTGTATTACATACATACAGACATACGTTGAGGTACAAAGGGTCCAAGTATAATTTAATATAACAATCAATAAGGTCCTTGTTGTCTAGATAAGACTTTATATTGAATAGAATTGTTCTTTTTAAAATTTTATGAAAGCAGAGAGAGTAAGTTAGAGTTAAATTATTTTTCTTTTCTATTATTTACAATTTAGATATACTACATCACCACGAGTGTGGTGGGGAAATGAATTATTATTTATTAATATTTTCATTTCTTCGCTCTGGAACCAAGGCAAAACCTCGACGTAGAGTTCCACCACTTAACACTTAATGCCTTAAAACATTCGGCGAAAAGTGGGGAACGGAGTATCTTAACACTGAGTTACCTCTGCCTACCCTGCTGTATGCGAGATACGGCGTGATTTATTTTTTTGTTTACTGTAAACTTTCATCAAAATTCATCTAGTAGTTTTTGCGTGAGAGTAAAACAAAGATTTTTTTTTTAATTTTACATACTCTAGGTAAAATACAACATTCTATATCAAAACGGCCGTTTCCAGTAACCATGTTGATTGATGAGACGTGTATCGAGACTAGTGACGGGATCATCTTGTTATTTGATTGATCGTGGAAGTCTCTGCTTCGTGACGTTTCCATATTTCAGTCAAAGCTTCACCTCTTTTAAGGGGAAACAACATGACAAGACATTGGTTTATATGAATATTAAACAAATCAAGACATGTCCTTCAAAAATTTTCAAAACATTAAGTGTTGAGCGGCGGAATTTAACGCCGCATTTTGCCTTACATATCATATTTGGTTAGATTGCAAATGTTTATACACAAATAAATAGTTTAACTAAATAATTTCCTAAAGTTATGATAATAATTAAATTTAACATGGACTTAATTTGGTTAAGAACCTCTACAGATAGTTTTGGGTACCATGGCTGCACCAGCTGCACTAGTTGGGCACTTAAGTAATGTTTTTATTCGGTCATAGCTGTAACGATCGGTCGGTAACGATGAGTAGTTTTGCTTGTAATTTTGAATTTCCATATTTTAGTAAATTTATTTGGTGAAATGGATTTTTTAATAATTTAAACATAATTATGATCATGGAGGCTTATCATTCATTTGTTAGCTCTCAAGCAAGTGTCTCATGTCTCATTTCTGTCGTTATAAAGACACTTTCTAGACACTTCTAGAAAGCGAAAATTTGGCATATAGGTAGATCAGGGAGGATAGAGGAGAGGGATTTTTCAAAATGTTCGCAAACACAAAAAAATAGATTTTCCTCTTTAAGCCTTAAAGACCACACAACCAACGTTGCGGGCGATAACTAGTACAATATCATAAAGTAATCATTTCAACATCTCTACAAAATAATAAGCGGAGAGTACCGACTGGACTGAACTAAGCAAATATTACTTTCAGTAAAGCGTATAAAAGTCTAGTAAAAGACCAAATAAATGTCAAATATCAAGCCTTAACGAAAATAAACAAGGGAAGGTCGAAGGCGTAAGAAGTAGTCGAAGAAACAATAACAATAAATAATGACGGCGCAGGATCAACCCTTGGAAACCGTTACTCTGTTCTATCGTGAAATTGAGTTATAATCGCTTTGACGGTGGATTAGCATTTTTGTTTTAAATAAAAAAAATATTAGTTTTAAATTAACCTGTAGGTTCGTTTTTGAGCAGTTTTTTTTATTATTTTTATATATCTCTTCAGTCTTGGATCCTCTGTCCATATGTGGATTTAAAAAAGGGGCTTCATTAAAATTAAAAAGCCTTAGTTGTGTTTTTCCTTTAAGAAATATAAATATGCTTGTCGTGGCGCAGAGGCAAAAGCTTACTGCAAACACTAAATAAATAGATTATAGGTTCGATTCTCAGTCAAGGAAATGAAATATTTACATATACATATTTACATTTACAAATTCCTCACTTTAGTCACGAAGCGCGGCGTTGAGGTCCGCCACTCAACACACAATTTTTGCAGAATTCGGTGGAATATGTTGAGCGAAGTGTCTTAGCACTTAAAATACATTTTCATGAAATTTCTTCTTACTTCATATTAAAATTCTTTTAATAATACAAAAAGTAATTCAAAATTAAATATAATAAACAGTTAATAACAGCAAAAAGTATTGGAAAATTCTCATAAACCTTTCAACGTTGTTCTAACGTCAATGTCAAATGCGTATGGGGAAACTGATATTAGATTCTTCTATACTTAAGGTGTAATGTTACGGAAGACGGGCGTCGATACGGTCTTTGTTGAGATATCCAGCCAATGGATATTTATTTACTTTGTTAAGTTAACCTATCTCTAGATATGTATAAACAAAAACATGTTTTTGTTTTTGATTAAACTTTCTTATAGATAAGTAATAATAATTTCGAATACATCTATATATAAACTACAACTTTTTTTTAACTTTAAGTTGTAGGTGTAACACAGCAATGTAGCATAAACAGAGGGAACCTGGGAACCTTAAGACATCTGGACGCAATGAGTGTTGAGTGCCGGAGCACCACGCTTCACTTTGCATTGATAAGTATTTCATTTTCTCTAGCGGAAACAGAACCCTCAATCTATTCTATTACTCTATACTCTATTCTATAATTCAAGTATTATGTCACATATGTCAGGGTTTAATTGAAATATAATAAACCCTCTGTGGAATTGAATCCACAACAAACAGACTTACAATCACATGCAACCCCAAGTTTCATACAAACTTTCAACCCCAAAAACAAACCCTTAGAAGTCGAATATTGTAAATGCCCATCTTAGCGAGCACCTACGTCCTATAAGTAACTCCGATGTGAAATTTCAGATTCCTAGCACATGGAGTATCTGAGATTTCGTGATGAGTGAGTGACCTTTCAATTTTATATATATAGATAGATGTATATTGAAATGACTAATTTAAACCGCACTATAATTACAGCAGTAATTGATTATTGGAATTATAAGCCCTTTAATCAGAAATGATTTACAATTAGCAAGGTATATTATATTTTCTATAATATATTATATATTTTGTAATATAACTTTTTTTGGTTCACGCTTTATCCTGCGCGTAGCGGGAATGGCAGAGGGAAACTAGCGTGATGCCTGTGTGTTGAGTTCTGGAACTCATTGTAACATTATGTCTTATCAGAGCGGCGATAAGAGTTTGAAAGTTCGAGTCCCGCAACGTTTATTTTTTAAAAGTTTCTGAATATTTTTCTACCCCTTTTTCAAATTTAAATAGTTTTCTAAGGTTTATTATAATTATTAAAATATAGTTATGGATTCACATATAGGCAGAAAAAAACCTAAGGCGCTCCGTTCTCAGAAGAGGCACTACTCAACACAAATCTGGCACCGCCTCGCGCCGTAACAGATGCCCTATAAATATGTTTTATTTTTTTAAAGCTTCACAGTGTATCCCGCGTATAGCAGGGTAAAAAGAGGGAACCTAATGTTAAGACACTCCGTTCCCCTTTTTCAGCCCAATCGGCGGAGCTCAACGCCACTTTTCTTAGAACCAGAGCAAGGAAAT
>HE671182.1:68784-81508 GCA_000313835.2 Heliconius melpomene melpomene | reverse complement strand
GAACACTGCCCCTTCCCTTGTAAATAGGGGTAATAAAGCTAAGCCGCCACTGATGCGGCATCTTACCAGTGTTCAAGATATGGTTAAAAAGGTCAGTAAGCATGAGCACACCAAGAGAGCCCAACGATTTCCACGCTTCGATCGGGATGTCGTCAGGTCCCACCGCTTTTCCGTTCTTCATGCGTCGAAGGCAATTACGTGTTTCGTCAAGGGTTATTGGGGCAATAAGTCCGAGGTTGGGCGGTGGGTCGTGATGAAGACTGCATGGGTGCTGAGTATTCAGCAACTCCTGGAAGTAGCTTCTCCATCTCTCCTTCACAGAGTCATGATTACAGAGCAGCGTGCCCTGGGAATCTCTGACGCAAAGACATTTTGCAATATCTTGCGTCACTTTATAACGGGAACGTGCCAGTTTGTAAATGAGCTTCTGCCCCTCCACAGTTTCAAGTTTATCATACAATGGTGACAAACTCTCACTGCTCACTAAGTAGTCTATTTGAGTTGAGTGTACATCTGCGAGTTCCCTGCATCGTCCGGTCAGAGAGCCAATATTCCACGTTGCAAAGCGGAGTTTCCTTCTGGGTACTAGCGTCTTTAGCCGTGCCCGTACATGACACGGTAGCCCTTGCCCACTTGTCGCAGGTGTAGGGCGATGTGCCTGCGCGTCGTTTTGCGGCGACGCCCTAGCCGTACCCAGTCTGTTGTTTTGTCGGTCCATATAAGTGGCGGTTGGCGGTTTTTAAATGGAGCGACTGCCGTCTGACCTCCAAAACCCCTTTGTGGGGAAAAACCGAGGAAGGGAGAGGAAAATAGAGGGGTAGGATAGGTAGAAGGAGGGAGCTAAGGGAAGGAGGGGGGGAGTTAGGACACCATTCTTACGGACTGGATGAGGATGTAAGAGTGGCAGTGGATGTACAAACAAATATCGGACAGATATTAGTCAGGACATCCTCTGGATTGCCTGTATATGACATAAACCTGCTGCTTTTTAACTGATTATATTCTACAAGCGGCTTCGCCCATATCGCCAAATAAAAAATAAAATTAAACTGTATACCTATGACAAACGACGGTAGTGGATAACATCGAAACTATTAACGTATTAGCCCTAAAGCCTTTCCATTATAAATGGACAATCTGAAAAAAAGTTTGTTTGTTCGTAGTAGTTCTTGAGAATAGAGCATTTAGAGCAACCAAATCAAATTCTTCAGCTTTATAAAATTAGAACAAATTAATAAATAAATATGTAAAATAATAAGTTAGTAGTTAGTAATAAGTTAGTAAAATAATAAGTAATAGTTAGTTGCTTTCTAATTGTTGACACGTGTTAACTAGCATGAGCCAAATAAGTTTTTCCGAGGTATGGTAAGGAACCACGGAACAGTGCGGGATTCCGCAACCTGATACATATTATCTACTAATCTAATAGTAGAGAACGGAGAGTTAATAAAAGTGATAAAATATGTATAGTAAAAATAATAAATAATATTGTATTTTGTGGTTAAGATAGAAAGTAAATAGTGACCTCGTTTACGGTTTTCCGCCCACGTAGAATCACAAGCGATGTACTCGTATATTAAATTCAAACAATATTGTTACTGCCTTTACCTTTTAACATTCATCTTTTCTCATATACTATAATTTATTTGATAACATATTTTTATATCTTTTTTAGGGTTCCCTACATCAAAAGGTAAAAATGGAAGTCTAATATGATATGATCAGTTTTGTTGTTCGTCTGTCAAAACTATTGTCGAAATTGCGTAGAGGCCAAAAGCTGAAATTAATATACATATTTTATTTAGGTCTATGGTCCTTTGAAGTACAGACAAAATCGAGCTTCTAATACCACGCAATTAAAAGATACGAACGCTTTTGCGTCAATAATGCTGCATTTGTATGAAATTCACCGAGTAATCAATATGGTACTCTGCTAAGTAAAAAATGTATTTTTCTATAAAAATTTTTCGTAAATAGCTTGGTATGCAGGACTATAAACAAGACGAGATTAGACGCTTAATGCGTTTAAAATCTGTCTCCAAAACTATGTTTCAAAAGTAAAGGATATATCTATCAACGTCCAAAAATAAATCGTATATCTCATTTAAAATCGTTGAGAGGAAGCCGGGGGAATCAACCTTTCCTTTTTCGGACGTCGGGCACTTAAAATAATATTTATTACTTCGTATCGAGCTAAAATTAAAAATATTTAAGATTTTTTAAAAGAGATATAAACGTTTTGATAACTGGTAATTATTTTCACAGGTTTTATATTAAATATAAAAATAAGCTTGTAAATAAAAACTGTGAGAAAACTATATATTATGTTAATAAAAAAGTATATTTTTAGTTAGAGAGTTAGAGATAAATATTAGATACATCTATATAAATAATAATAGAACTTTTAGAGTTCCGCGAACATGCTTATCTCAGGAACTTACTGATTGAAATTGAATAAAATCTTTTTTCATTCTCATATTTCATCACGCGGGTGAAGCCGCAGATGAAAATTATTCGTAAATAAAAGTACACATCTGTCATCTATATTAAATAACAAGAACCTTAATTAATTAGTATTTTCTGATTTTCCTTTCCCGAGTCAGCTCAATTAATTAATTACCTTAAAGGACATTGAAGTTTAATTCGACGTTATCGGTTTAAATCTTATCAAACGTTTTAGTCATTACAGTGCTGCCTTTCAAAGGTAGGCTATAATTTTATATAACGACGAAACTTCCAACTAATTTATATAAGAAATCAACAGTGCGTCATTTACTTAATGCAATTTATGAGTATATATTTTTTTATACAATACAGCAATTAAATGATGTAATTTTTAAATGTGTTATGATATAGAGTTCGTCGTATGTGATTGAATGCGATAGTTGTGGATTCGATATTCAATTGTTCTGGTAACAAGGCAATGTTCTGGCATGTTCTGGTAATAAGTCCGCCAACCATGATTCAACGTTTTGAAAATTAGGCGTAAACTGGGGAAGTAGTGTTAACATCAGGTTCCCTCTGCCTCCACTGTACACTGTTATATGAAATAACTAAGAAATATTTTTGGTAAATTTAATAAATATCCTAATTTGTTATCATTTTCGTTTTAACGTCTATTCAATCTTTTTTCATTTTTACGATTACGACTATTATAGGTTATTATACGACTATTATACGTGGTGCCAAGGTAGTAGGTGTACGTACAAAAGGAAAAGAAGAGAAATAACAAAAAAACTATCAAAACGTTTTAAGATTATGAACATTTTAATTTAAGATATACAAAATATACAAACTCCTTTGAGTTGATTCAAAGTGAATTATTTTCCTATCCGCATTTCACGAAGTCTTGACCCGAGTTGTTGCGATCGTTCTTCCTGACCTACATTCCCGAAACAAATTTGTATGTACAAACATCTCTCTAGTGATGTTTATATAAAGTAAATCTTAATCATATAATAATTAATAGGTACATATTATTAATAGTATTATTTTTATTAGTTCTTATTATATTAGGTAAATGTTCTTTATGCTCTTGGCATTCAATTTAATATTCATACTCGATGTTGTCAAACGATATTATGTCAAGTATAAGTAATGACAAGTGAATGGATTTTTTATTTAGTCACCTATTTCCTGAACAAAATTCACATTTATTGATATTATAATATTATTGAAAGAAGTATAAATTAGATAGACTTATAGTATAATGTTTAATACGGGGGGTTTTCAAAAATGTTTAATACTAAATTAGTCATAGCCATTAAAAATAGATTACTCGAAGATTTAAAGAAATATTTCAATATCCAAGTTACACCACAACACTACGTTCCAACGTCATTAATACACACAAATCAATAAATTCACAACAAAGCACAGCTGATCGCCATGTAAATAGAAATACTAATAGGAACTCACCATTTTTGCTGGTTATCGTCCGAGTTATTAAAGTTAGATATAGCGGCGTATCTGTAATACAAAATAACAAACAAACTAGCATTCAATCATTAAAATAAAAGCGTTAGTCTAAAATATTTGTTAAGGAAATAAATAGTTCGTGCTTAGTTGCGTCGAACGGTGAAATGAACAAAGGATTGCTGTAACTAATTCACACTTAGCACTCACCTCTGGGCGGTGCATTCTAGAACTTTCTTCTTTTCCCATCCTTCCTGTGTTTTGACCCACTCTTCACCAGGGGATCGCCAGTCTTTTGAGATAAAAGGCATTATTTTCCACAATAACACAAAAACCGACCTGTCGTATACAACGCGAGGCGAGAATTGATGATTGCTTTTAGTGTATGCGAGAAAGAGAGGTTTTGTTTAGATAAAGATGGCTGCGCGCATGCTCGCGCGGGCGGACGTCACGAACAGCTGGTTTTGTTGTGTTTATAAACTTTATGCGATACTCTGCAATTGTTACGTAATATTATTGTTTATTTATTCAATTGAATTTATAGATTATTGTAAAAGTTGATATTACGATATGTATTTAGTGCATAATATTGTGAAATACTTATTGAAATAATAAAATGATATTGAGGAAAAAATAATAATTTTCAATACGCGTCACAAATAAACTTACTTTCATAAATAAATTATGATATTTGTATTAAATTGATGTGTTCTTGTAAAGCACACATTTTATTCTAATGACCTTATATGGTTTCTTCTCTGAATTTTATTGGATAAAGTTGATAGCACAAAAAATGTTAGTAAGTTGTTAGTTGCTGTTGTTAGTAATATTATTACTTTACGAACAACATAAAAAGAAAGGAGTTTTATATTTTAGTTTTATTATTTATCTGTTGTTTTATTTATGATTTTATTAATCATCTGTAACATATTAGACATGTTCATTCATTCATTGTTCAATAACAATATTCATAACGCATATAATCTGTGACTTTTCGTCGAATTTGAGGTTAGGAGTATATTTTTTTCTCGTAATGGGAGACTCCAATATAAACCCTAAGAATAAGTCTGGGGGACAAGATCCAGTGCTTAAAAAGGCAGAGTTAGATTATATGAAAATTATAGAAGAAAAGAACCGCGAGCGTGTGCAGAAACTGCATCATATTTCAAGACGAAATAGACTTACTGGCTTGGCTATAGGTACCGGAGTGTTTAGTATTTATATGTATTCAATATTTGCTGTTAAACAGGAAACTTTCCTTGACGACTTTGAGGAACCCGCAAAAATACAGCAGTAATGGCTGCAGCTAAAGCAGCTTTACAGATTAGGTTACCACCTCTACCCAGTATCAAAGATGTCATCAGACTTTATAAGTTACGTGCCCTTAAAGAGCTGTCACAAAATTTTCTTATGGAACCAAGATTAATTGACAAAATTGTAAGAGCTGCTGGACACATTCATAATCATGTAGTTTGTGAAGTAGGACCAGGGCCTGGTGGTATAACAAGGTCTATAATACAGCAAGCACCTAGAAAACTAATCCTAGTTGAAAAAGATCAACGTTTTATACCAACTTTAGAACTCTTAGCAGATGCATGCAGAGGAAAATTAGATATGGATATAATTACTGGTGACATTTTAAAAACTAATATTGCACATTTTATTCCTGAAGATGCTAAATCAGATTGGACAGATGCTCCTCCACCAGTTAACCTTATTGGTAATCTACCGTTTAGTGTATCAACCATTTTGATTATAAGATGGTTAGAAATGATGTCTAAGAAGGAAGGCCCTTGGTCATTTGGGCGGGTTAGAATGACACTTACATTTCAAAAGGAGGTGGCTGAGAGAATGGCAGCATCCATAATGCATAAGCAAAGATGTAGGTTATCAGTAATGTGTCAGAATTGGTGTAATGTGAAGTATAAATTTGATATACCAGGAGAAGCATTCCTTCCAAAGCCTGATGTAGATGTGGGAGTGGTAACCTTGACACCATTAAAGCAACCAATTATAAAATTACCATTTAAGCTCGTTGAAAAGGTCACCAGGCAAATATTTTCCATGAGGCAAAAATATTCTATAAGGGGGGCTCAAACTTTATTTCCAGAAGAAGTAAGAGAAGAAATGGCACTCAGAATGTACAAAATGGCCGACCTTGATCCTATTACAAGACCTTTTCAAATAGCTAATGGTGAATTTGGTAGACTGTGTCATGCTTATTATGAAATTATCCAAAAATATCCTGAATTTGAAAATTATGATTTAAGAGCACCTAAAAAACTTATTACTGATATAGAAGCAGATATTTAAACATTATGTTGTAAATAGTAGCATAGAAATAAAATATTTTGGTTAGTTCAATTATTTTTTATTTTTTACTATTATTTTAACATACACTAAAGTAACATAAAACAAAATTTGGTAAATAGCAGATGCTAACACACATACAAATGTCAATGGGTAGTAACAACTAAATTTAAGAAAAACAAATTTATTTATTATTATTGAGATTTCTCTTCTTTCTCATCATCTTTAGGCAATAAGCCTCGTCTCTGTTTGCTTTTTAAAGCTCGTTTGTGTTTATGAGAATTCATATGAATAACAATCTCTCGGTCCCCAATAATGAGTCTTTCACAAACGTCACAGTAATTGCTTGAATGTACATTAATATTAGTTTTTTCTTGAGTTATATTTGATTTTAAAGGTTCATATTGGCATTTAGTTTTATTTATAAACGTTTCTATAATGTGAATTGCTTTATTTTTAACTTCTTTATTCCATTCGTTTATACTCGTTGTATCCAATTCGAAAATCGGAGGTATCTGAAAACAAGCGACATCTATTATTAAGATATGTAAACTCAATACTATTTCTATTTGACAATAGATGACGTAAGTTTTGATCATAACTATGACATTAATACATCTATTTCACACAAGATGGCGCTTTTTCTACTTTTTTTTTATAAATAAGCGTCTATTAAAAATAATATATTAATAATTACATTGAATTATGCAATAGTAAACAATCCATTATGCATTTTTATTCGTATTGTATTGTATGTAAACATTCATATAATAACAAGCCGTTAAACCAGGAAAATATATAAAATAACTGCGAAAATTATACATACCGTATAGTCAAGCACGCTATGGATATTGAAGCAAAATAGATTTATTAAAGCTAATAATGACCGACTATGCGTAATTGTCCGATATTACTATTTTGAAATATTTTAATGAAATGATTGGTTCCATAATATAAAAGGAAATTGATAAACGAAATTTCTTAACCCTAGATACTCCCTGACATGTGGTGGGATACATATAGCATGAAGCTAACACATACAAATAACTTTAAATCTAAAAAAGAACAATTAACATTACCTCTCTGGTAGGATGGTCTAAGAACCTTCCTCTAACCATTTTATTCTGTCTTCTCGCATACCTTCTCGTACCCATTTTCATGTTGTCTATACTCTCTTGTAACAATTTGTTACCTTCTTCACTATTCTTCATTTCAGGTGTTAGCATTAAATATTCGTGGAATTCTTTAAAGCCGAGTGTTTGAAAAATACCTTTTGTGTAATCTGGGGGTCTGAAATAATAAAAAATAACGTATTTAAAATCGTCTGTTACGACCGTCTCAATATTATTTTTAATATTGAGACTGGTGGCGCAGCGGCGTCTCTAAGTGCGACGGTTGTGGGGTCTAATACTTTTCGGGTGAAGGAATTATTTTCGCTCTGGCATCCAGGTAAAGCGCGGCGTTGAGTTTCGCTACTCGACAATAAATTAATTCTCATATATCTCTTTAAATGGGCAGAACTAATCTCCACATCCTCCTCCTATCTCATAAAATATAAAAAATATGTTTTAAAAGCGCACTTTATTAGATTATTTTTAATGTTAAAATAGAAAGGGGTTGCGTCAAATATTTTTGCATAAGTACCCTCATGCTTTCCTTTAACGAGGGTAGTTAAAAAAATTGTATACTTTTGTATTATATTTGAGGATTTGCCAGATGCGCTCGACCTTTTATCTTGAAAATTATGAATGTTACATAATATTAGGTATTTCTTGCGACGTTACGAGCGTATAGCTTTTTATTGTTTATAATTTATTTACTTTTCGTTTTTTGAGGCCACCATTATGCAGTACAGCGCCTTGCTGTAAAACCTGTATGAATTATTTTCATTTCCTCAGTTAACATTTACTGTAGATAAAAACGAATATATCACTGTTCTCCACTTATTGCCTAAGTGCCTTTGGCCCGTATTAATAACCGCTCTCAACTCTGAGATCGATCTTGAGATTGATTTATAGATACGGGCCATAGTGTAGGACGCTTATCTCACTAGAGCGAAAAAACTATATTTCTTCAAGAAAGATTCAAACCCACAACCATAACATAATTTATTTTAACTTCACACTAGCAGAACACCAGAAGAACCAGAGGGAACGTAGTGGTAAGACACTGCTGTACATATATCACGTATTGAGTGGCGGAACTCAACGCCGCAATCTTGTTACCAGACCGAGAAAATGACAATAATATACCGCTTCTGTACGATGGCCTCAATAATAAAAATACACCTTATAAGTACATTAATATAAACAAACACTACACACGAATTCTACTATAAAAAAACAATATCCGGAAAAGATTTCGTATCGATTTAATATACCGACTATATGTAAAAAAACTTATCGATTCTAAGAAGCACGATTCAACCGTTACAGTTGATTTATTACGCGTGTGGGCTTTCATTGGCGTTTTGACTGCAATCTACGTGGTTCCTGTAAACACTGTTTGTACGTAAATAGATCAATATATTTTTAATTTAATTTGATTATATTTTTAAATTCAATATTTTAAGTTCGCCTAATTTTTAGTCGAGGCCGTCGTGACGCAGATTCACAAGCGTGCTGCGATAAGCGTGACGGTAGTGGGTTCGATTCCCACTCAGGGGAATTAAATATTTAATATTTTACGTGCCCTGGTATCAAGACAATGCCTCGGCAGTAATGATCCTCGGAAAGCGCTAATCGGTTTTATTAGGTGTTTTAATGGGAACGGAGTGTCTCATACTAAGTTCCCTGGGTACCTCTACCTCTGCACATACAAATCCTATACAATTGTACGAAGCAAACATCATTTGGTATATTCAACAGTCATGCAACCATTCGTATCGTGTATCGACCCCATACCCATAGCCACCTCCTATGAAAAACGTGGACTGTGGTACACTCGTATCTATATTTACATAGCGATTGCCCCATTTTGATAGGACTTTTAAAGAAAAAAATTGTTAAATATGACGAGAGCTGAAATCAAGTTGTTAGCTAAATATTAATATAGGAATATAATTATATGAGGCTGTTCTGTATATGTGTTAGTCGTAGGTTTGATTCTTACTTAGGGTGATGAATGGATCATAATAATTTAATAGATTTTTTGTTTATATGGTATCTTTTGTAGAATATGTTATATTAATCTAAATAGATGAAAAGTAATGACCGAAGTGATATTTCACTCTGTTTTTCTGCCTACTGAAGTAAGTGTGAGTCTTTGGTTATATAAAAAGGCCTGATTTTTTCCTAAAACTTTATTTACGCAAATAGAGGTTAAGTTAAAATGTTTTATTGTACTGACTGGTAAATGTAAAAACAAAAGATACATATGCCAGCATTTCACCTAAATAATTTCACGCTCAATCCCACATTTCGGAGAAAACAGAAAGAACTTAGAGTTAAGACACTCCGAACTAAATTTTCCACGCGAACTCAAACACATTGCGTATTTACTACTAACATATTAGATAAATTCTGGATGAAAATGGGTATTTCATATAGTTTCTGGTATTACGAACTTGGTTTCCACTTAAGCCTCAGTTACCTAATGCACCTGTTACACGGTGGCTGGCAGCTAGGAATTTTACGAGCCTCCAAGCTATTCCTGATAATTGAATAACGTACGTCAAGGTGTTTCATTTGCCGTCGGATTGTTTGTCACTCTTATGGCAAATTAGAAGGAGAAAGCTTGGAATATTTATTAGGGTTCTTCATTCAGGTTGTAATTTTGTATTTGTATTTAAACTGTGTATATATAGTGTTTGATATAAGGAACGCCTAATATTTAAGACTTTTAAGAAATAGTCTAAATATTTTAACGTTGTGGAAATTGACGTATTAGAGATCTGTCCAAGAGGCATAGATTCCTATCCCGCTTTAAAGTAGGCGAAACTCAACGCCACGATTTTGCCTCGTTACCACAGCGAGGGGAAAAAAATTGAAAATATTTATTTTTTTATTTATCTTTAAAGCTTAAAAACGTTTACAGTCACACGCTCGTGCCCTTAAACTACTATTAACCAAACTATTTATAACAAATTTAAAATTTAAATGAAACGAAACGAAAATACCAAAACAAACTTTGGTTTCTATAGATAGTGGGAACCTTTTATGTTTTTAAGGACCCTTTATTCTTCACATATGACCGCTACCCCAATTAGATCATCCTTTATTGACGTGTAAATTGAACGATTAACGAAACATTTCATACGTTTTACTATCACTGCTGTGACTTGTACTTTTTTCTAATATAAAACATTCTCACGGCAATAAACAAAATGATAAATCTAAGACGTAAAAATTTTTACAATTTAGTTCAATTAAAAATATAAACTTTATTATATACCAGTTTTTATTTGCGGCTTCATTCGCTTAGTCAAATGGAAATATCTAATGCCTTATTTATAATTCGCTCTCAACTCTGAAATTCATCTTGAGGCCGATCTTGAGATGCTGTTCTCATTCATAGATTAATAAAACAGATCTCAAGATCGATCTCAGTGTGGCGTAATAGTTGCGGATACGGATATATACGGCCACTTTCCCAGTACTCTAGCTTATTTCGATCGTACACACAGTGGGTTACATTAAATACTAGAGCTTCCTTGTTTGATAAGTTCAGAGTTCGACAGTAGTGGGGTTCTTAAACTCCTTCCTTCTAATTTGTTTAATTTTATTGGTAGTGGAGAAGGGAATAATAAGTCACTATTTTCTATGGGTCAGTGTTTGGCTGTAAATGCGACGGTTGTAAGTTCCACATCAAATCGGGGAAATAATTATTTTGGTTGAGTTCCGCCACTTCATTGCAATGTCTCTTATGCAATTGGAGCGGAAAGTCGAAATCGTAATAGTCTTGACACAAGCTCTCTCCACCTACCCTTCTACACAGGATAAAGTGTGTAGCTACTGTTAACTACCGACTGCTACCTGCTGACTGTTGGCTACCAAGGTTTTATTTTTCCTTTTTTAGCTTCACGCTGTATATACGAGTAGGAACATGGGAACCTAGTGTTAAGACATTAGGTACCCATGTACCAGTGGCCGCCTAATTTTTGTGATATTTTTAATTCGTGATAAATTCGTAATCTTTTTAATTTTAAACTTCAGGCTTAAATTTCTGGTTATTAAAATTTCACCAATGCTAGCTTGTCTAGGTGTTGGGGCTTCAGAAGTAACGCTCTTATTGAGGTCATGGAACACAAACACTGTGCTACGGTTGGAGTTGAGGTAACGAACAAATCGCCACAACAGTGAAAACTTATAAGTGTTTATAGAAACCCTAGATAGGTCAGATGATAAAATTGTATGTTTTAATTATTTTTAAAATGTTATTATACACTTTGGAATTGATTTTATAAAAGTAAAATTATATATTTATATATTACTAGACGGCGGGGCAATCTAGTTTGCGTGGACGTAAAAAAAGAAAGTCCATTTTTTTTCTTTCCTGTAGGACTTTCGAGAAATTATTTTTTAGTGAAATTAAAATGTGTATGACATTAAAAATAAAAACATTAAAAATATGTAAAATGAAGAAAACTTTCGACTCGAACCCGTGGCTTTTGGAAACGAAACTTGGTTTATTGTAGCTTTATTCAAGGACTTTTTTGGAAGGTTGAAAACCTTCCAGACAAAGAAAACCGCCCAATGCGTGTCGAGAGGCGAAACTCAACGCCGCGTTTTCTAACCAGAGCGACATATATGTTAACAACATTTTAATACTTTATTGACATATCTAGTAATATGTGATATATCTATTTCGTATACGATGGTAGCAATAGAGCGGGCTGCGGTCGCTACTTGCTACCGCGTGCGTAACACTACTGTAGCCCGCTGTATGCCTCTTGATACTTGACTATCATTAACCCACTTGTATTGAGAAACAGATTCTTTTGAAAATCTAATAATAACCCATCATTTATTTTTTATCATCAGCTTCACGCTGTATCCCGCACACAGCAGAGTAGGCAGAGGGAACACTTCGTTCCTCACTTTCTGCCTTCTGGAGGCATTGCGTGTTGATGAATGTTATTGTTGTTTAGGCGAGCAAAGCCGCGTTTGGGTCGGAAAGACACTATATTTTAGAATTTCAGCTCTGTTCAAGCCTGAGAGGTATTGTATATAATCGTATTTATTATTATCCATATCTCCGATTCAGAATTGAACCATTGCGTTCATTAATTTATATTCTTAATATATTTATTATTGTAAAAGATGGTAATTAATTAATATTATAATTTTTCCCAGGATTAAAGTCAACTGCCATAGGAATAGAATGCATGAAACCTGAGAGCACAGTGAACCGCAGTATGGCAGATGCATCGCGGCCATTGCCCATGGCCGCCATATTGCTTTTTATTTTTTTATTCACCCTATTTTGTATTTTTTTTGGTTTGCGTTTGTTTATAAATATAGTGGAGTTTATTGCCATGTTTATTTTTTATTTAAAATTT
>HE671182.1:39919-52353 GCA_000313835.2 Heliconius melpomene melpomene | reverse complement strand
GATAATTTTGAGTTTTCTATTAGTATTAACAATTGCAGAAAGTTACATGAAACGAAGCAAGTGCTTAGTAACCCTAACTCCCTAACTTCGTCGGTTTTCTTCATCTTCCCATATCTATTACATTTTTAATAATTTATTTTTTCTTCATCAACTACACTGGAAGAACTACACTACAATAGAAGGCCCACAATACAAATGGACAAGTTACATATAGTACGGTCCACGAGTTGTGACCGCCTTGAAGTTAAGATTTCTACATAGAATATTGCTCACTAGTTAAGAAAATAATAAAAAGTAATAAAAAACTAAATTCAAAGTGGCCACGACTCGTTGATCGTACTATATCTATAAACGAGGCGTTATGTCCGATGCAATTTTCTTATAATTGAATAGCTTACGGCAATAGACACTTGTCATGTGAACAAATTTAATTTGAACAAGTGAAAGTCTCACATTTTACTTTCATTTGGTGGAAACTCTTCTCCTAAACGTGACTTATTTTACGGTCACACGATGTTTTATTAATTAATTGAATCGATACAGACATTAACAATTTCAATTTATGTTATATAAACTGAAGTAAT
Source organism: Heliconius melpomene melpomene (assembly GCA_000313835.2). Lineage (NCBI taxonomy): Eukaryota > Metazoa > Arthropoda > Insecta > Lepidoptera > Nymphalidae > Heliconius > Heliconius melpomene. The sequence continues at coordinate 51,769 of HE671182.1, read as the reverse complement.
AAAAGTTCTTATAAGAAATATTAGTTCTCTATTTTATTTTCATATACATTCCATATTAAGCTTCTTATATAAACAGAATTGTTTTTGGGAGTAACGTCGTTCGTATTGGTGGAACAATGATGTTATTGCCTTTTTTTAAGTTAAATCACATTTAACCAAAAAAGCTTACTATCTAATACGATACAATGTTATATATATAAAATTTTGTATATAGATAATTTATATCTAAAATGAAATATATCCAACCTTTTTGAACGGACACAAAGATCCAAAGACTACAAGAGTTTCACAGATAATTAACACATCACAGATTAAAGATAAGAAAAACGAGATGTCAAATAAAATAAAATTTAAATATGATTTATACTGTTCACGCTCTGAAACTGTTTCCAGGATAGACATAATGACTTGGCCGGTCTATTTTAGACGCTATGTCCACACACACGAAAAATGCAGTCGATATATTGTTAGGCTTAGTGTCTTTTTAGTTTGTTTGTTTTGTGCTCTAAGAAGTGTATGGAAATAGGAATATTAATCGGGTGTATTTTAATACATTTTGGGGGGACTTGGATTTGTTGATAAAGCACTAATTTTATATTGCAACTATAAATTCTCTCTGCTCACATACCTGCCTATTGAAGAACTTTGACTCGCCCACCAATGGACATACAAGCCCAATCGGGGACCGCGGAGAAAAATTAATTATTTATTTATAACATGTATTTTGTTATAAATAAATAAAAAAAAAAGAATAGCAACACTGAACAATTATCAAATTTGACCTATACTCCATTACATTTTCTAAGAAAATATTGCAGCTATTACTAAAAATCTTTGATGTTTATTTCTTTTTGTTTCAGCGCGTTGTATCTTAAATTATAGTTTTAAAATATATTAATACAAGTCACTTTTAAAAATCCGATGCATTTTACTATTCTTTTGAATCACACCGAGAAAATGGAACATTAATGTAGCAACGACTTTTTTAGTTTGCTGGTGCGACGATGAAAAATAGCTCGGCTAGGGAAGCTTTTATTTATACTTTCGAGCTTTCCCGTTGAAAGATACTCAATCAGTTGAACAATAAAAATTTGTCAATTCCTAAGATTTTGGTAAATGATCCCGTTTTGAGTGATCGTCGCCAGTTTCTCTTTAAAATATTTGTAATAGCGAATTCATAATTTTGACCAGAGTGAAGAAATGCAAATAATTTATTTCTCCGAGTAGGAATCGAATTCACGACAGTCGAATTTAGAGACAGACGCTGTTCCGCGCTACGATGGCCTCGCTTTGCCGTATAGCGTACTCGTAAGTATTATCTTACGTTACTTAGTCGCGGCGCAGTGTAACTGTTATTGCAACTGTCGTCGGTTCGATTACCACTCGGGGGAATATTTTATATTTCCTCACTTAGAGAGAAGAACGTCTTAATGAGTGATATTTCTCCGAGTGTCTTAACACTATGCTCCCTCTGTCTATCCTGCTATGTGATACAGTGTAAAGCTTAAAAAAATGTTAAAATTTATATAAAAAAAATTCTATTAAGGTGATTACTAGGTTAGTTTTATTTAATAATACGTTTTATTTATAGATATTTCTATAGTTATGTGGTAAGAAAAATACAAAGCCATTAAAAGCCAATTAGTGTATTAAAGCAAAAAAATATCAAATAAACTAAACTTATTTTACCCATCTGCGAACTACTTCTTGTAGTAATAATAAAGTTATTTTATTTATAGATATTTTTAACTCAAGTCTTTTAGTGATGATATAATTTTAATATTGGCTATCGGCAAAGTTCGGCGTTGAGTTCCGCCACTCTACAAGCAATCAGCTTCACGATGTATCCCGCAGACAACAGGCTAGGCATAGGAAACCTAGTGTTAAGACACTCCGTTCCCCACTTTCTACCGAATTCTGGAGGCAATGCATGTGGGTCCGATATTCGATACTCATTAGGAGGAATTACCTAACTAACTACTATTACTGGAAGCGTCCAGGTGGATTATATTATAAATACAGCACTAAAGACTAAACTATTACCCTTTATGTATATAATATAATAAACATTACGTAACGTGAAACTAGGAATGTCTCACAGACGTCGCTTCCGTCTTTTTATCTCGCGTCGATTTGAAGGCGTAGTTGCTGTCTGTCCGAGTGACCTCGAGAGCGGTCGTAAAACTGTGATAGGCGTTATGGTCCAGGTGGAGCTAAGCGTTTAATTGGCTAGCTACAAGGTAAATTAAAAAAATTAAAAGAAATAATCTTTGACCACTGAGTTCTTTGTGTGAGATGAAATTAAAATTATTTAATACGCACACATAATAAAAAAAATAAGTTTGGTTTTAATAATTATTTAAATACTATTGTTTAGATATTTTATTCTATTGGAATTTATATTTATCAAACATATCTAGCCAACACACTACAGAGGAAGCTTAGTTTGAAAGCGAATGTTTGAATTCAAATATTATTCCCCACTTTGTTGTTGAGTGGCAGAACTCAACCCCGCGCATTGTTTGGCTATTAGAGAGGCAAATGAAATTAAACTCTCAAGTGCGAATTCACAACAGTCGCGTTTAGATTCAGGTGTTGTGTTGCAGCGCCTTGACAGTCCCAAAAAGATTAGATTGTGGGATAAAAAGTAAAAACCTACTAATTAGTGTCATGTATCCTCCTGTTTTGTTCTATATTTAGACACAACGTATGCCGGATGTTGACATCAAAGACATCAAAAGATATATATCACTATAAGTTATAGCTACAACTGGTATAATATCCTAACTGGCATTAAATGTAGACGAGACGTAGTTTAGGAATCGGCGAGGTATTAAAATTCAGAAGGAAGCCAGCTGCTCGACCGCCCTTGACTCACTCGAGTGCTAATTGTCGATAAAGGCCATGGACGTATAGTTCGCGAGTTTTGCCAAATATGTACATATGTATAAATAGAGATTTATTACATTTTATAATGTTTACAGTCAGGGGACGAGGGTGTGTGGTACGCTCTGGTAAGGAATGGAAGCGAGGCGTGTCTAAATACTAGGTTCCCAGGTTCCCTCTGCTTACCCTGCTATATGCAAAATACAGCGGAGCACTTGTCAAAGTAACGAAAGAGTTTTGTATTTATAGAGTACAATAAATACACATAACGTAATACTTTAAAGCTTTTTTCACTTTTATATATAAGTATTTAAATAGTCATTACGTTATATAACTATTGGCATACTAACAAACCGATAAAATAACCTTGAAATAACATAAAATTAAAATTAATTGTTCACATAACCTCAAAGCAATCTTTACATCAAAATTAATTTTATATCGATTTTATAACGAGAGTCGATCAAACGATTAACATATATCTAATTAATACATAGAATACGGATGTATCCTGAATGTTTATATTACAATTATAAAAAACTACAGATTTTTTTTCCTAATTGATATAAATCAATCAATTTGGAGGCTTTTGTATGTTGACATTTTACAAAGACCTTATTAATTATACATAACAAAAGTTGGTTTATATTCTTTTATACGCTAACGTTAATTCTCTTTTTTCTGCTTATAGCTTCACCCTGTATCTCGAATATAGCAAGGTAGGTGAAGGGAACCTATAGTTTAAACACTTCGTTCCCCACTTTAAGCTTGGTGGCAACTCAACGTGTCATTTTGTCTGGTTATCAGAATGTGAATGTGATGAAGAAATATTTCATTCCTTCGAGCAGGATTCGAGCCTATAACCATCAGCTTTATAGTCAGATGTGGTGCCACTGGGCCACGGCGGCCTAATGGATTTTTCCACAAATGTATTTTGTAATAAAATAAACATAATATGTACATACGATGTATATAATAAGACATTAAAATATTATAATGAATACGCTATTGATTTCAAAAGACCTTTGAATGTAGAACATTTGTGCAAATTTTAATGTTATATGGTTTTTTTTTTTCATTTTATTTACCTTTTCTTAACACTATTTCGTTAATAATTTGGTATATTTATATAAATACATATATATTAAGTAACAAAAATTAAGAATCCTAACTTTTGAACTTACCGAAATTCTAGGAATCAACGTCGTTTTGAATTTAAATTATATTTATTTTTTACTTTTAGTAGTTAGACATGAATAATAGTATCAAGACAGTCATAATAAAAAAAAAATCAGCTTCTCATAAGAAATTTAGAGTAAGAGTAGAGAGAAAGACACTCTGTTTCCCATTTTCCCGTCGAATTTTAGAGGCACAAGACACGTGTTGAGTGGCAGATCACAACACCGCGCTTTGCATCGACACCAGAGCGAAGAAATTAAAATATAAATTTAAGTAAATATTTCATTTCCTCGAGTGGGGATCGAACTCGCACTGGCCTCAACAACAACTATAACTCTTAAACGCAATAGCACAATTAGGTCCGGAGGTACAAACAGAATTACAGATCTACGTTTTATCTCTTTTTTGTACCACCGCGAGGCCATTAAGGACTATCAATGGTTACGACTGTTTAGGTTTTTTGTCAACATAACAGATAAATAAAAAATTGTAGAGTCGACGTCACGAGTTCACACCAAACCCGAGAAGGCGTTGGCATCGGCAAAAACTGGTCAGGTGAATAAAAAAAAACTTGTGGGAACCAAGTTATTCCATTAAGTAATATTATAGGTATATTATGAAGCCAGTCGTGATGGCGCAGGGGAACAAAATGTGAGTGTAAACGCGATAGGTTGTTGGTTCGATTCCCAATTAAGGAAATTAACATTTCCCTCTGGGGAAAAAGAAATAATATTTTCATTTTTTTTTTGCTCTGGTGTCGAGGCAAAGCGCGGTGTTGAGTTGCGCCACGCAGCAAGCAATGTCTCCAGAATTCATCGAAAAAAATGGAAAGTAGTGTCTTAACACTACGTTTCCTAACTAACTGTGTGCGGGATACAGCGTGAAGCTGATTTCATTTTTTTATAGGTATATTATATTTCGGTGGCCAGCTCATTTCAACATTTTTTATTTTGGTATGTATATTTTGTATCCATTATAAAGATATTATATCAGTTTGCGGTTAATTATAATCATGTCTCGATTAACGATTGGTGTGTGAGAAAAACTTATGATTTGAATATTTATTTTTAATTTCGATGGGAAAGGTTTTTGCTAAATGTTTGATAAAATATTGGGTTTTAATATTTATTTTCCGTTATCGATTCATAAGATTTATTATATTTTTTTCATTTTAATCGCTTTTAAATTGATTTTTGATTGTATTTGTGTAATCTGGTGAGGTTATTGAAATATATATTGAGAGACATTTAATTTGACAGATTAAAAATAGTCACAGATAAAATAATAAAATATTTGATTAAATCAACCAACAAAATATGTCTTATCTATTTCGTAACTAATAGCACCCAATAAAATAATATAACAATAGTCGTAGGTTCAATTCTGATACAATACATCAAAATGGCTTAATTGCGATGACTAGTGACGTGCACTTGTCGAAATATCGTACACGTTTTTATGGTGGGGTCTCTGAACGGTGCGCCGTGGGAGTGGCGACCCACGTTTAGCATAGGTTTATATCCTATTCGTCTATCTTATAAATAATTTTATTTTTGATTCTATCAATCTTGTGAGTAATAAATTTATTTTTGTATTGCTGTGTAGGTGAAGGGGGCTGTTTATTACTCAGTAGGTATACATTATTTACTACAGTCACAGTATGAAAATCTTTAATATCTTTAAATCTAATACGTATATATAAGACTCTTTAAGCTTCATTTTATAATCTGCATATATCATATGCGTGTCCCAGTTTTCGCCTCAAATGCTCATTGAGCCGCGGAACTCAACCCCGCGTTTTGTCCTAATGGACTACTACTAGACTAACTAGAGCGAGTAAATGAAACACGTTGTTCGTTTCCCAAACACGCTGTTACTCCAGAATACCGCGTAGGGCACGCACCTTTCTAATAAATATTACCTTTTACATATTCATATAGTGAAGCGTGACGTGACGTGTGTCGGCGAGCGTTACTGGATGCTGGATGCTCCATCATCAATAACAGCGCTCATTTGATTTATCTCGTACGTCCGACCGTTTGTTTTAGGCATATTTAATGTTTGAGATTTACAAATTAATTTTTATGTTTGCATTTGTTGTTATTGATTATGACATTTTTAATGATTTGGACAGTTTTTTTTATAAAATAAGTGAATATGTTCTTGATTGATACATATGATTTTATGATGGAGATTTCGATTACTTTTTTAATACATGAACATAAAAGGATGTTTTAAAATTATTTACATAAAAATATATTCTCCTTTTATACTATTTTATACAATTAGAAAACTATAAAAGTACCTATTAATAAAGTTATATCGCAACAAATAAAAAATATGTATAATATATTTTTTATTTTGTTTCTCAATGGCACAGCATCAATGCATTCATCCTAAATTGGAAGAGTATTGTTCGAAATTAAACTTGTTTTATATTTTATTTCTATTGAAACCATCTGAAAGTACTAACGAGTGTATGTAACTAGGTTATGGAATGTAGGTAACAACTATTTTTAAAGTGATTTCATGGACGACTTGCGCAGGCGCAGACTTCGACATTTCATGATTGAAATAGAAAAGTTTATACAATTTTCCATTTACAATGACAACATACTAAATTTTCATTAGCATACTAGTTAATAAGCTAGGCAGTGTCAGTGTTAAGACACTCCGCGTTCATATTAGGGTATGGAGTGCTGGATGGCGAGCGGTGTTCAACGCTGCGCCTTTTCTAACAAGAACAGGAAAGACTTTTAATTTTGAATATTATATTACTTTATGCTACCCGCCTTAGTAAGGTAGACAGTGGGAACCTATCGTTAAGATATTAAATTCCCTACTTGAAGATTCAACTTTTGAGAGTGGTGGACCTCAACACCGCGGATTATCTATACATAATTCATTCCCCCAATTGGGAATCGACACCCTCAACCGTGTTTACAGTCAACACGCTGCATCACGACGGTTTATATACATATACATTCCAAATGAGCTACGATGCGAAAAAAAAATGTAGGAATATATTATTCTTTGTTTTGTATACAATATTATATAAACCAGCCAACTGAGACCATTTAGCGGCATTTAGTTTTAATTCAAACGAGTATTTTTATTATATGTAAGTATGTATTTGAATTTAATGAACTAACGACCAAAAAAAAATTGCTGTTTAATTAGGATAAAGAGGTGCTTCGTCTATTTTATAGTGCATACATAAAATATTAACTTACTTGTTTTAAATATGTATTTATTTACTTTACTCATTATTATAAAATAAATTAAATGTAAATGTTATTCCGAGAGTAGCCTTTTTAGGGTTGCGTACCTTAAAAGTAAATAACAGTTACTGTGTAATAACCCTTGTCCGTCTGTTAAAACCATTTATCCTGAGATCGTTTGGAGGTATCAAGCTGTAATTATTGATATTCATTTAGGCCTACGGTACCTTGAAGCTCAGGAGAAATGTATCTTCCAGGTCAACGCAACGCAATCCTGAAATCGGTACGGAATCTTCGGTGGGCGAGTATGACTCTCACGTGATCTTAATTGAATCAGGAATGTAGATAAACCAGTACCTATTAGACAAAAAATTGAATGGTCGAATTTTCTAGATCTAATTCTAGCAATTATTTTGACGAACAAGATAAAAGCTAAGACTGATTGGTTCATATTTACTATTTTTGTCAAACTTGACCCAATACCTCCAAAACCAAAATAAAAGCGTATTACAAAAACAAACAGATATTTTACCTTATAGGTCAAATGGAAAATATTTAAATAGGCCCAGTTCATTGAATAAGGGTTATGCAAATGGGGGGTCATTCAATTTGGCCGGTGTATACCGATGCCGCTTGTGTGCTTGTACGGTAACCGCTTCCGATGTGATTAGCGTTGGTGCTGAGTTAGATGCTGAGGCAGTTTTTGAAGAAATATGATTTAATTTAATAATAATCTTTTAGAAACATTTATAGAATATTTTAACTTATTTTGATTAAAATTAGTTCGAACAATTTTTTCGTACTACTTTTGATAATTCCACTGCTTTAGCTTAGGTATAATTGTTAATGACATTTAACGAAACAAAGTTCTTGACATAATGATCTTTGTGTCTTTTCTGTTTTGTGAGTTATTAAGAGAAGCCAAAAAAGAATTAATTCAATATATTAATTTATATTACTCTAGGTCACTTAAATTATTAAAATTTTATATACTTAATTGAGTATTTAGAAATGTGAAATTATAAATTTGTTTGATAAATACATTTTTAATCTTATTTGACTAAAAACATAGTGACTTGACTTCATTATCTAATCTGGTCTGGTAATGGAATCAAGATCTATATAGTGGAACTTTTCAAAGGTTCCTAGTAAACTGGAATGAAAAAAAAAATATTGACAAATACCACTCCAAAGTTATTTGTCACATGATTTATGTATCTTCTTAACCAGAATAAAATATAAAGAGAAAAAAGGCGACAAACCGCTACCTCTCACATTTTAAACCACACACAGGACAAAGAACTTCTAACTGGCATGTGTACCTGTAAAAAACTGTTTGACAAACAGATAGCGCGCCGTGTGTTGGAGTGTAACATCGGTATTTATCCTGAATATCCATAGAAATTTTTGTGTCTCTCTCTCTCTCTCTCTCTTACAAAAAACAGCTTTTTCCTATATAGGGTAGGGTAGACAGAAGGAACCTAGTGTTATGATAGTCTGTTCTTCACTTGCCGCTCCCTTTTTGAGATATTGCTTGTTGAGTGGTAAAACTCAATGCCGACCTTTATCAGCCCTTTGGTTGATAATGCTCGGAAATAAAAATCAATTAATAGCTGTATCTCGCATATAGCACGGTAGGAAAGAGGAATCAGGGGGATAATAGGAATTTAGTGTTAAGTCACTGCGTTTCAATTTAGATATTTTCGTTCTCCACTTTCCGCCGAATACTAGAGGCAATGCACGTTAAAAATATTAAATATTTTATTTCCACGAGTGAGAATTAACCCCACAACTTCTCGCGTTTACAGTCGCACACATGCATCATTTCGTCACTTCTGGCCTCAAATCCTTTGCAACTTATATATTTTAAACAAAAAATTGACTTTTACACATAAATTTTGAAAATTATTTAGCGATTTATATAGATACGTGGCGTTAGAGCAATTCGTATCTAGGATTGTTAGAACTGATTAGAAAGTAGCCGTTATATCTCCGTAGGTGTCCGCACCAGTCGATGTTAGATAAACCTACGTTATAGCCTATTGTGATTACTATGGAAGTAATTAGTGGGAATTAGTAATTACTTGTAAAATGTACTGGTATTTTGTTTAAGACCATTTCTGTAATAAATTTTGGTTCTCGTATAGAGAAGAGAATTTAACAAGAGAGAAAACAATTGGAATTTAAAGTTAAAAAAGATTGGTTCAATTCATATATTCCCTTTTCACCAGTCTAGTAAGACGAAGCACAGTGTTATGTTAAAAGAGAAGTGTTAGAAGAGAAGAGTTATGGAAGTGGAGAATGATCTTGAGACGGTATGTCTGAACCCTGGGTTTCCCTACTTCCTTGCTACGCGGCGAAACAATTAAATCAACATATAAAAATATCAGTTTAAAACACAATCATTGTCTTAGGTAGAAATCAAACTCACGACTTGAGGTCTTAAAATTAAAGTTAGTTAACAACTGGTGTCTTAACAGTACGTTGACTCCTGAGTTATAGACGGAACATGTATAAGTAAATTTTATGTTCATCTTGTAATTAGCTCTACAAGCTAATATGTAGTAAAAATGGTTATGTTTTAAATTAAATCTATCAGCAATATCACCAGATTTTTAGGTTCACGCTGTATCCCGCACATTGTGGGGTAGACAGATGGAACTACGGAACCTGTTTACATAGCGAAACTCTAGGCCGCGCCAGGGAATCGAATCTATAGCCGCACGCCAATGCTCTTGCGCCACGACCGCCTCGTGCACAGTAAAGTTCTCTATAACAATATCGAATAATAGAAAAATAAAAGAAACAAACTAACATAAAAAAATTAATTGCCAAAACTGTTTTAGGTTTTTCCTTAACATTCAGATAAAATCTTCTCAACAAAAACGATTGAACTATTTTAGAAAACAAAAATACGGGCAACAACCTCGTCTGCACTTGTAGGTACATTCATGTTGTACCAATAAAGAGGTTTTTTGCGCCATTCTTATACAAACCTATTATGATATTATGAGTAAGTAAAATCAGAGTTAGTTATTTCGTAATAAAATCACTTTTTTGTGTATTTTTTCTCCCAAGGTACTTTTTATTTAGTTTTTTTCGTGGTAAATGTTTGTTATAATATTTATGTTTAAGGCTTAACAACAGAAATATATTTTAATATTTGTTTTAGTTGTTGGCATTGTTATTAGGGTGAGGAAATGAAAATAATGCCTTAGTGGGAATCGAACACACAACGCATTTAGAGTTGCATGTTTATGCTTCTGTGTCACGAAGGCCTTATTTTCATAATAGTTATGTATAATTTTACATTTATTGTTTTAATTGACGGCTCATGGGTTTTTTTAAATAATTTTGTTCTCTATAGGTTTACGTTAACACAACTTAACATGACTCGAAAATTTTGCGAAAAGTGGCGAACGGAGAACGGTGAGTCTTAACACAAGGTTTGCTTTGGCTATACCTATCCTATCCTATATACAGGATGCAGCTTGAATTTAAAAAATCTTTTGACTTAGTCTAACTAAACCAGAAAACGGCCATGAGTCCGAAAGCTTATTATCTAATATTTATTTAGGCTCAATAAGCCTTTAAAAAATGTATATATTTTACCAAAATATATCCAAAAGTATCTTATACCTACAGTTAAAAGCGTACAGCTATAAACGAGCCTGTTTTGCTTAATTTAACTACAGTTACGTCTATAAGCTTTCGTGTAAACAAGACCAAAGAGATATCGAACCCACACCCATCGTCACTCATAATTAGTACAAAAAACAATATTTTTATTGAATCATTACATTGTCAGGCGACTGAACTTCGAGCGTTAAGTCAGGTAAGTAAAAAACTTACAGGTTCCCGCCCACGGCGTACGTAATCAATGTTTATTTGGCGATTTAATAGGTGGTTAACCGACACATGTCATATCTATTATCACGCCTGAGTTATCGTTACGTGTAGGCTTGTGACGCGTTTTCGGGGACGAAAATACATATTGTTGTTGTTGTTGTTGATACCCGTCATGGCACGGGGGCACAAGGGTGCGACTGTATCGCGAAGGTTCCGGTTTCGCCACTCCAGGAATCATTCATTCATATTTCTTGCTCTGGTAAGAAGATAAAGCGAGGCACTTGCGTGTAGAGTGGCGGAACTAAACGCCGGACTATACATTTCTTATTATCTAATTTTGCGAATTTTTAACACTATAACATAGTCATTTATTAACACGTCTAGATTCTACCTTATTCATCTCTAGCAGTAGCACCCAGCAATGGTACCCAACTACATTGTTAAGTCGGTACAAATAAAAAGGGTCCGTAGCTTACTTAAAATATTTCTATAAGTGCATTCACTTTGGAGGCGTCTTGTGTAATTTGGAGGTGAAAGGGTCTTTAGTCTTGTATAATGGTTCTTGAGTGATGCACTAACATTGCTTTGCCGCTATACCAATAGATTATCTCAATTAATGCTTTTTTTTCATAACTGCCTATCTGCTGTGTTTTTGAGGGTAGGTGAAGAGAACTTAGAGTATTATAGATATCGTATATATATTTATTAAATTTGT
>HE671182.1:28693-39819 GCA_000313835.2 Heliconius melpomene melpomene | reverse complement strand
GCCAGGGAATCGAATCTATAGCCGCACGCCAATGCTCTTGCGCCACGACCGCCTCGTGTACAGTAAAGTTCTCTATAACAATATCGAATAATAGAAAAATAAAAGAAACAAACTAACATAAAAAAATTAATTGCCAAAACTGTTTTAGGTTTTTCCTTAACATTCAGATAAAATCTTCTCAACAAAAACGATTGAACTATTTTAGAAAACAAAAATACGGGCAACAACCTCGTCTGCACTAGTAGGTACATTCATGTTGTACCAATAAAGAGGTTTTTTTGTGCCATTCTTATACAAACCTATTATGATATTATGAGTAAGTAAAATCAGAGTTAGTTATTTCGTAATAAAATCACTTTTTTGTGTATTTTTTCTCCCAAGGTACTTTTTATTTAGTTTTTTTCGTGGTAAATGTTTGTTATAATATTTATGTTTAAGGTTTAACAACAGAAATATATTTTAATATTTGTTTTAGTTTCACCCGTATTCTGTACTTAGCAAGGTAGGCAGAGGGAACCTGAAAACTTACTGTTAAGACAGTCTTTTCCACATTAAGACATTTTTGTTGGCATTGTTATTAGGGTGAGGAAATGAAAATAATACCTTAGTGGGAATCGAACACACAACGCATTTAGAGTTGCACGTTTATGCTTCTGTGTCACGAAGGCCTTATTTTCATAATAGTTATGTATAATTTTACATTTATTGTTTTAATTGACGGCTCATGGGTTTTTTTAAAATAATTTTGTTCTCTATAGGTTTACGTTAACACAACTTAACATGTCTCGAAAATTTTGTGGAAAGTGGCGAACGAAGAACGGTGAGTCTTAACACAAGGTTTGCTTTGGCTATACCTATCCTAGCCTATACACATTTTTCTCTCTTCCAGAAGTAATCCAGCAAGTATCGTACCATTTCGGAATCCAGATTAAATGCGCCAACTTTTAAAGTTACTTACAAAAACAGTGTAGTACATTTTTTTTACAGTACAGTCGGTTAAAGTTGGGTGTAGTAAATATTTTGAATTTAATGTTTGGCAAAAACACCACATTTTATTGAAAACTGATGCAGGTATGTTTAAATCTTAAACTGTAATTCACAGAAGGGTTACTCATGATTACATTACAGAAAAAAAAATGAAAAAAGAGTAATATTTGTAGTCTTAGGACTTGAAAAATCATCACAGGTGTCGGTTTTTCCGATTTTTTTTAAATCAATATAATATCAAAAATACTTGAGACACATTTTTTTTATATTTTTCTCATAGCTGTCACGACTTGGTCTATCACCTGTTTTCGTTTTATCGTTGACTTCTGGGACACCCTGTATATCCTATATACAGGATACAGCTTGAATATAAAAAATCTTTTGACTTAGTCTAACTAAACCAGAAAACGGCCATGAGTCCGAAAGCTTATTATCTAATATTTATTTAGGCTCAATAAGCCTTTAAAAAATGTATAAATTTTATCAAAATATATCCAAAAGTATCTTATACCTACAGTTAAAAGCGTACAGGTATAAACGAGCATGTTTTGCTTAATTTAACTACAGTTACGTCTATAAGCTTTAGTGTAAACAAGACCAAGGAGATATCGAACCCACTCCCATCGCCACTCATAATTAGTACAAAAAACAATATTTTTATTGAATCATTACATTGTCAGGCGACTGAACTTCGAGCGTTAAGTCAGGTAAGTAAAAAACTTACAGGTTCCCGCCCACGGCGTATGTAATCAATGTTTATTTGGCGATTTAATAGGTGGTTAACCGACACATGTCATATGTATTATCACGCCTGACTTATCGTTACGTGTAGGCTTGTGACGCGTTTTCGGGGTCGAAAATAGATGTTGTTGTTGTTGTTGTTGTTGATACGTTGTTGTTGTTGATTCGTCATGGCACGGGGGCACAAGGGTGCGACTGTATCGCGAAGGTTGCGGGTTCCCCACTCCAGGAATCATTCATTCATAGGTCTTGCTCTGGTAAGAAGATAAAGCGAGGCACTTGCGTGTAGAGTGGCGGAACTAAACGCCGGACTATACACTTCTTATTATCTAATTTTGCGAATTTTTAACACTATAATATAGACATTTATTAACATTTCTAGATTCTACCTCATTCATATCTAGCAGTAGCACCCAGCAATGGTACCCAACTACATTGTTAAGTCGGTACACATAAAAAGGGTCCGTAGCTTACTTAAAATATTTCTATAAGTGCATTCACTTTGAAGGCGTCTTGTGTAATTTGGAGGTGAAAGGGTCTTTAGTCTTGTATAATGGTTCTTGAGTGATGCACTAACATTGCTTTGCCGCTATACTAATAGATTATCTCAATTAATGTTTTTTTTTCATAACTGCCTATCTGCTGTGTTTTTGAGGGTAGGTGAAGGAACTTAGAGTATTATAGATATCGTATATATATTTATTAAAATTTGTAACTAAAAAGACCGTTCTGGCACAGGAGCAGGAAAAGTTCGATTCTCACGTGAGGGAATGAAAGATATGATATTTTTATTTCTTCGCTCTAGTAACAAGCATAGCGAGGCCTTGAGTTACGCCACTCAACACGCAATGGGTTAAGAATTTGGTTTTAATCTACGGTGGCCTTAATCATAGATGTCCTATTAATTAAAGTAAATCTCAAAGAAAATTGAATATACTATATTGTTAATTATAACAGAAAGATAAACAATGCGGTATTTCTTAATTTTGTAATAGGTTATTCTACTTTATAAAACCCACGGTAAGCAAGAGAAGAATACAATCAAGAAATACCTATGTATATTAGTTTTTCTTAAGAATTTCTTAATTGTTATAGAACTATGATATCATTAGAATAATAAACAACTCCCAAAGTTGGTATTAGAATGCGACACGTTTGTATGCGTTGTAAAATTCGAAATATGTTCCGAGAAAACATGGGATTGCAGCTTAAATAAACATTTTTCATTACAATCACGAGCGTTAGTTATGTATGGAATCAAAATAGTTTGAATTTGTATTGAAATAAATTATGGTTATTTAAAATAACTTACTTATATAAAAAGTAAAGGAATGTATGTCCTTTCCTGTAGTAAATGATAGTAAAAAAAATAACTAAACTGTCTTAACAAAACTTCTTAAAACACTCACAGCAAAATTTTCGCTTCTTAATCTAATATCTTTGTCTGTGCGTTGTCTGTCAATCACTAAATAACGGAAGACTTTCATTTATACATATATACTATATTATTTACACTGGTATATACACATATGACCTACCGTAATACATATCGAGTTATTACCATGCCATGTGCGGTTGGGTATAGGGAAATAAGAAAAAAAATGTCAGACAGGTGCTTCTAATATACAGGCTGTTTTAAGAGTAAGAAGGGTAATTATATATTTAAATAAGATTTAGTTTTTGTCATGAAGACAACATTGGTATAATATGACGTGCCTAAATGTACATGTGTTGCAGGTTTGAATTCCACAAGCGGGAATATTTGAACTGCAGGAAGATATTTAGAGAAAATTAGTGAACTATTTTAGCATGGTGATAGCTATTCTACACTTTGCTCGTAAAAATTGTCTTATTTACTAGAAAAATATTTAGCTGTTTCATATCTATCTAATTCCGGGATAAAAAATTGCATATTCGTTCCTCCTCTGTCTTTCGGTGAAAGTAAACCTCAAAACAGAAAGACAGTCAAACAAACATTATAAAATTGTTACATTGTGTTTTAGTATCATATAAATATCTAAATTCATTATAAACATAGCTTTATTTATATGTAAAGATATTTTCACTAATCGAGAAATTGGATTGTAAGGTTCTGCTTTTTACAGAGAGGATTCTTTTTTTCTGATAGTCAGAGGAAATTTTGTGGAAAAACACTACGTTCCCTACTTTCTGTCCAATTTCACATTGCGCATTGAAATGCGGCACAGCCCGATTCTCACTATAAATAAATAATAATATGTCATATCGAAAAAATATGTTGTATTTCTTTTAAAAGAAAAAGGAACTAAGCCAATCAAAACCGGAGCAACCTGTATCATAGGGTGTAAGCAACAGGTGAGCACTCGCGTGCCGTCCACAAAGGTTCTGCCGATTTCCTAAATTACTTTAATCGTCTTTAGTTTCATCGTAGCGACGACGTAGAGCTACATTGTAAAGGTGGATGACTTAAATTAAGTATAGTGCTTTTAAAAGGTTACTTAGTATATAGGTTTGGATATTTTCGATTGGATAATTTATTAAGCTGTTATTAATTTTCAGTAATATTAGTTATATATGCATATGTATAATTTTCACCATTTAAAACACCATCTGTCACTCTATGTCGGGTTAGATAAGATCATTGACTTCTTTAGGTTTTGTATTATAGGAACATTTCTGCAGTAATAAAAAAGCTTTTAAATAATAACGTATTTTGAATCACTTATAGTTTAATGGTTTTTTTAAAAAGAAATGGAAGCCTTTTTATCTAACAACTGACAAATACTGGCCAAATAGCAGTGTTTCAAACTAATTTGGGATCGAAATGTCTAACTAAACCTTAAAATTGATAATATAGACAACATTACCACTATTTGTTGTAGATATTTTATATATATCCTATAAATAAGGTAATATTTAAATAACTGAAATTAAAAAAGTGGTGTAAAATACGTTTGAAACATTGCCATTTACATATAAATATATAAAAAGAAATTAAAGCGTATAAAACGATTACTTTGCAATTATCCTAGCTGTACACATTCATTGAGTTATTGCTGCAATAGTCTAAGGGCTCGTGCACCATTGCACCTGCTTTGTGGAATGTTAGATAAAAAGTAAGGTTTTTTACGGTCATCCCCTGGACATCCATAATGAAGGTGTTAGTGAAATAATAGCCTTAATTAGATGATTTTATCACAAAAAGCAGCTGAAACTATAAAAAAACTTATCGAAATTAATTAGATATTTTAAAAAACTATAAATAATAGACAGTTTTTACGTTTGTTTGTTTATCGATGGCGGTTAAATTTTAAATCAAAAGGTTTACTTTTGATGGCAGGTCATTAAGCTAAAGGTGTTTTCAACTACGTATAATAGATAAGCAGTGTTCACGCTGAGATAAATAATTGCATAGATAAAATAACTGTACCAAAAACGACTGTTTCTGGCAGGTACGTAAGTGATGTGCAAAACGTATTCGAAGCAATTTTCAAAATTTCGTACATAATTTAAGTTTATTTAATATGTATGACATTAGCTTGACGTCCACCGCCATCATTCTCTTTCGCGGCGTTCTAAGCAACACTAAGTTTAAGTTGAGTTTTACTCAACACGCAATACCTCAAGAATTTGGCGGAAATACGAGAATGGTCTGTCATTCCTTTTCTATGGGTACCTACTCATAGAAAGTGCCGTAGTGCTAAGACACTCTGTTTCTCGTTAAGACAAGAGTCAGTCAATCACACTAGATCCCCACATTAACTGTGTCATATTTTTCAAACTAACTTAAAATATTAAAACAAAATCCCAATCATATTTTACAATAGGGCAACACTCTTCAAGGTATGCAGGTAAAAAGAGTAAACACATTCAACTTATAATTCGCTGTACTGACATTTAACAAAGCCATTACCCACTATGGCGGAGGTCCGTGGAAACATGCAAACATGTGTATTTTAATAGACTTCACCCTTTGGATCTATACTGGAATTGACTGATTTACAACCCTATTTAATTCGTAATAGGGTGCTATTTAGATTAAAAGAAATCGCAGATGCGTTCGTACCACCTGCCAATCTGTGCGCGGGCGCAGGTGAAGTGTTTATGTTTTTTTCACCCCTAGAAGCAAGATGGCTATACAAGCTAACGACCTGGGTTTATAACGTTTTAATAAAGCAGTGGTGGATGGTATATTTATTAGATACCTTTTACCTTATTTGTCAATGGAATTCGAAATATTTTAGAAAAAATATTAGTATTGTGGTTTGAATAAGTTCATATACTTATAGAGAACTCTTTCGTTACTGAACGTCTACCAAACTGCATAGCTGAAACTTACGCGGCGTTGAACGCTGAAATTGTTGTGAAGAGAGTGTTGAGAAGCAGTTAGAGAGGGTTTTCATAAATTCCTACCATAACGGAAAAAGCGAGATTCATATTATATAGCCAAACAAGCCACTTTGTCTCCTTTCCCAAGGTAAGGAAATGAAAATAAATCGGAATGAATTATCCGCATCGAAGTAAACTATGTAGTCTAGTCAGTTGTTAGACACAGAGACAGTCTAATGAGATCAGGGAAATGCTTTTATTTGAAATATAAACATATCCTTTTAATAAGATTTAAAGCTACTCTAGTATCGCGTGCAGACAACATGTTCTAATTCCGCCATGACGGCTATATCATATTTAAAGTATATTTACTGTGTCAGTATTATAGTGGCGCAGTGGCGCAGCATCTGACTTAAGTGCGATGGTTGTAGGTTCGATTTCCACTCCAGCCAATTAACTATTTATATATATAGCTCTGAAAGCAAGACAAAGCACGTTGAGTTCCCGCACTCAACAAGCAATGTGTAGATAATTGGGCGGTGTGTGTAGAACGGAGTGTCTTAATAGTATCTGGGTCTAGGTCCCTCTGCTTATCCTGCTCCATCCGAGGTGGAGCGTAATACTAAAATGAAAATAATACTCTGCCAATTACATTGTTGCCAAACATTCATCTCATGTGTAACAAAAGTTTGTAAGTTTTTATCATATTCATAAAATTAATTGTAAGCTAAGCTTATAAGAATCATATTTTTTTGTAATATTATATTTTTTACCTGTTCACACTTCAGCCAAAAAATAATAGTAGAGCCTGGCCTTCTTAGTTGGCCCTCGCTCTCCTTCTGCTCGTCCAGTACCTCGCTATGTCTCCGTCCAGTCTTTAGCCATACTTCAATTGCTCTGAAACAATTAAATATTTATTAAAAACACAAAAGCTTTAGGCTGTATCCCGCAAAAAGCAGGGTAGGCAGTCCAGTCCCCACGCACAATACAATTAAAAATGCAAGACATAGCATGTTGCCGACTGGCGGAATTCAACGCCGTGCTCAGATTTGTTAACAGAGCGGAGAAATGAAAATAATTAATTATCCCAACTGAGAATCGAATCCATAACTGTCCCGTTTTCAGTCATACTCTGTGCCGCTATGCCACTACATCCTCGTTGATATGAATGATATTTAGAGTCACAGATATCTTAATTCAGACAGACAAAACCTAAAAACAATAAGTGACAAAAAAAAATTTGCAGTTTCACAGAAATATACATTTCCATTTTCATTTGTATATCTACGTATCCCAACGTCCGTCCGTATATCCCCGAATACTACCAATACATGTATATATGTATGTAAACCTCATTTAGAAGCACAAGGCGCTTTTAAATTTGGCGTCCCATCCCTGTAATGGCACTTTAAAAGTCGTAAAAGTGCACTTGAATTAAGCCCGCGAGCGTAGACGAGATCTTTCTAGTAATAACAATCTTAGATACAAAATAAAATGTACAGAAATAACTGTTTTATATTCATTTGATTTTAACTTGTAGTTTAGTTTTATTTTGCGGTGTAGATATGTATTAATGTGTTGTTTTTGAGAGGGAGCCTAGTATTACGACATTTCCTTTTCCATTTTCCGCCGATTTTTGATGCATTGCCGGAAGGAGGAGCGAGTGTCTTGACTCTAAGTTTTCTTAACATACCCTGCATTAGAGGGATAAAGTGAGACGTTAAAAATGTCTTTCCTTGCGTTGAATTTTAACCTACTATTAACATATCCCAACTGCTGGATACAATGTGAAAGCTTTTCATGTTATTATATTTAATATTTTTTTGCTTTACACTGTATCTAGCTATAGATAGTTGGGTCGGCAAAAGGAACCTGAAAACCAAGTGTTACGACACTCCTTTCCCATTAAGACACTTCCGATACCACTTTCCTCCGTATTCTGAATATTATATTCTTTTTTAGGTTCACGCTGCATCCGCACATAGAGAGGAAATCTGGGACGTGGGAACCTCAAATTAAGGCACAGGTCACATTCCTCAGTAGCATTTACATTCGATTATGCTTAAAAACAAAATGTGAAAAGGAAAAGAACAAAGTCGGTAGCAACAAAACGTATAACTATTTACCTACCTACAAGCATATTACAATACCGCAACATAAATCAATAAGTAATAACTTGTAATAAAAACTGAGTGCTCAAGCCAGTGCCAGCCATAAGCCAGACGATGAAAAAAAAAGTAACAGGTGGGCCATCGACCCCGCTTACATCATGGTGAAAAAAAAATGCCTTAGAACTAGGTGTATTCAGTACGATTCCCATACAATGTTTGTAGTATTAGGTCGAATAAAATTATCTGTTTATTTAAAAAAAATAAGAAGATTAATAAAAACGATAAATAAAAACTATAATTTCTATTGAGATCTCTCGTGGCGCAGGGGCACAAGCGTGCGACTGTAAGGGCAACGGTCGTGGGTTCGATTCCCACTGGGGGGAGTGAATATCAAATATTCACTCACTTAATAATCATTTAATATCCTCTGCGCGAGATACAGCGTAATGCTAAAAAAACATTAAAAATAAAACATCAATATTATAATAATATTCCATAGATATCCAATTTATTTATCTAAATGTAAATATGTATGTTTAAAAAAATATTAATGTATATAAATAGAACAATTTAATCCAAAAATGATTAATTAATGACGCAATATATTGTACAATACAAGCTAAATTGAGCTGTTTGACAGCTAATGGTTACTAAACAGGGATGAGTGAAGGGATGAGTTTTAAAGTTCCTCCTGTTAGGGGATGAAATAGGGGATGTATACAAATTCTTATGCGGCAGAAGACTGCCCTTATTTTTTTTAAAATAGGTAGTTTTATGAAATTGTCTCAGAGAATAAAGAATGGTTATAAAATTTATAACTAAAACTTCTGTTAATTTCTTCTGCAATAGGCTTGATGGAATGAGATATTTTTCTCCTTTGAACGTTGAGTTCTGCTATCCGATGGAAAGCTAAGAAAGGAATGTCTTGATACTAGGCGGAACATGTCTACGCGTTAAATAAACACTTCGTTTATAATCAGACTAGTCTGATTCGCCTCTATAAAAATGCGTACCTATTATTTTGAATCGACATTAACATATTTCCACGAGTGAAAATAGAATCGAATACACTACCACCACGCTTATACGTAACTAACTTCCCTCCATTACTTGACCGTCAACATTTAATTTAAACAAATCACAAAAGAAAAAAAATAAAATAAAAAGAAAACACCGAAACAAATTAAAAGCCTTATTCCAAAAAGTCGGTTGTCAAACGAAACGATATTATTTTAAAATCTCATCTTTCACTTTGCCAATTGGCTGTATCAGCGTCCGTTCCCTTTGTCCCGTCATTTATTCCATTATTTGTCATCTGAAGAAAGGAAATTACTACAATTTCGGCGTTCCCGGAACGCTTAAACGGCTCTAATTTAACTTCTGGACGTATACTAATCATCAATACATATAATAATACTGTTACTGCATATTGAAGATATACGAGAATAATTATTTTATTTAGCATTTATCAATGAAATAGAACCTAAAATAATTATTTTTAAATTTGTTTGTTTATTTGTGTATTTGTGAACTTTCGGTTTATTCGTCTCTCAGATGTTCAATCAATTTCAATTCAGTTGTCACTATCGTATAAGATACTCTTCTCTTACTTTACCATAGTCATAAGAATTATTAAGTGAAGGTAAAATATAATTTTTAGTTTCATTTTCTAAGTTGTAGTTGTCTTAAAATACGTAGAGGATTCTATAGGACTACTACTAGAGGACATAATAAAAACATTACGCAGAGTAATTTGCTGATATAACTTAAAATAAAACATAATATTAGGACACTCCGTTCCGCACTTTCCGCCCAATTTTCGATACATCGTGAGTGACGGTACTCAAAAAGATTAATTAAATAATAAGAAGTACTAGTAATTACATTGTATTACATTACTAATACTTAACTAATTAACAAAATTAATAATTCGTCCGAATGTGCCGAAACACCAGCTGTTATCAAGCGATATATTATTATACGATTGCTGAGGCAGTGTTTCCCAATATTTTTCTACATTTAAAATTTGTTTGTTTTCAGAGATAGCGACGTAATTTATTAGACACATACAAAGGGTAGCAATCGGCCTGTATAATAAGAATAGAAATTTACATAAATTGGTAGTAAATCACTTTTTTTAACAAAATAAACATAATTATTTTAAAAATTAAACAAATAAGTGTTTTTTTAAGATGTTACTTCCGTTTTACAGCATATTTTTTCTGATGATAAGACATTTATTCAGTCTGTTCTAAGTCATTTTTTTTAGCCTCACGATTTGTGGCTTACATTTTATAATTAACTAGCGGACGCGCGCAGCTTCGCTTGCGTATTTAGGGCTGAATTCTAATAACTCATGAAACATGTGTTCAATGAAATAATTTTAAGAGTCTAAATTTCAAATTTTATGAAAATCGGTTGCGATTTAAAGCTTTTTCCATACAAACTTTCAACCCCTTATTTGCACCCTTAGGGGGTGAATTCTAGAAAACCATGAAACACATGTTTAATTAAATATTTTTAAGAGTCTAAATATCAAATAATATAAAAATCTGTGGCGATTTAAGAATTTTCCCATACAAACTTTCAACCCCTCATTTGCACCCTTAGGGGGTGAATTCTAGAAAACCATGAAACATATGTTTAATTATATACGTTTAAAAGTCTGAATTTCAAATTTTATAAGAATTGGTGACGATTTAAAAAAAACCTATACAAACTTTCAACTCCTTATTTGCACCCTTAGGGGAAGAATTCTAGAAAACGATGAAACACGTGTTCAATTAAATACTTTTAAAAATCTAAATTTCAAATTTTATAAAAATCGGTGCCGATTTAATTTTTTTTTCCATACAAACTTTGAACCCCCTATTTTCACCCCCATTAGGGTTAAAATTTTTTCAAAATCCCTTCTTAGTGGATGTCCAGAATATGAAAGTAAACATCTGTCCAAATTCCACGTTTCTACCATCAGCGGTT
>HE671182.1:0-13612 GCA_000313835.2 Heliconius melpomene melpomene | reverse complement strand
ATAATTGTAATCTAAAGCATATATGACAGCATATAACAGAAGAACGAAAAATATTCTTCAGCATAGAACTTGGTCCATAACAATTGTATGTAATTCATATACCACTCAAATATACATTACAATACTCACAAGGGCTTAAAGCATTTCAACTGATTAAGTTATAAAAAAATATAACGCGCCAGAGAGTTATCTTTATTATATGAAGACACCATTACTTATAGATGTTCCTCAAAACCATAATAGGTCATTAGAAAGATTATGTTATCATAAACAGAATTAAAATTTCAACTTACTTAATTAAAATTAAATTATGGGACATCACCTTTGTTTTAATTGCAATCCAAAGCGATGCTGACATGATAAAGCATTGAACAACTTATTTTAGTTTAAACTGACCATTTAAGCCCCATTCATTCCCAGCTCGTAAAACCAGCTAGTTATAGTTGCCTCCTACAAAATATTTAGATTGTTTGTCATGCCACATGAGTTTTATGACAAAAGTTCTACTTTTTATTTATTTCTTTATCATTTTAAGTTGCTGTAATAGACTATAAAAATTTCAATGCTCTACTCTATAATTAAGGGGAAAGATTTAGTGGTGTTCCCAACGCGATGATTTTATATTAGCATTTCTCAGTAACAAGATAATAATGAAATATAATAACTGCTATGTTGATATAGATTTAGTTACTTGAGAATTTTTTTTTGGTACAGATATAGCTAGCCAGTGACTGACTATACAGAGTGTTTCTTTATCACCACTGTAAATGAAACCACAGTTTTAGTAGTTAAAAGCCTAATAAAATTAAAGCAAAAGAGATTTTGCCAAAAATGTAAAAGTGAAAAAGCGAGAAAATTAAAACAATTTATTCCCCAGATTGAGAATCGAACGAACTTAACTAGCACATGATATACCTACTCGCGAAAATATAAATAATTGCTATTGTTACAGGTATAAATAAATATATAGGCTTATATTTTTACATTAAAAATCATAAAACGCAGCATGTGGCATCTTGCCAATTATAATGATTTTTTACCTACAAACATGACAAGATGCGATCAAGTCTCATCATAGAGGTTTAGATGTTATTTAGATTGACGGCTATTAAAAATTTAAACTAAAAACTAATGTTAAATACGAGATTTACGATAATTAACAAATCTACCCAGGAAAGTGGGAGTAGGGGTCTTGAATATTTTTAGCTAGTTTTAAGAAAAAAAATCCAAATCGACGCGCTATGTGAATTTTTGCAAGGATCGAAGTTTGTTCCAGTTTGAATCTAAAACTACTGGACGGATTAAGATGAAACTTTATAGTTTATACATCAGAATAACATGTACGCTATAACAAAAGTTATACTAAATTACCAGCTAGTTTGTAAATAAATTCATTCTCCGAGTGGAAATCGAATCCATAACGGTCGCATTTACAGTCAAATGCTGTCACTGTCGACGTCCTCTCTAAATATTATAATTTCATGTAAATCAATTTCCCTATCGTAGAAAGGGAAACGAGATCTCAAATTTATTGTTTCGTAGAGGCACATGTCACCATGTTTAGATGTGATCGTGACGCACGCCGTGGGCGCGGCTATAGCCTACAAGAGCAGACTTTAGACAAGTTTTGTTTTATATATAATTTTTTTTCTTCACTTTTTTAATGTTTTCAAAATTGAAAAGTTTTCTTTGCAATGAGACCTACCATGTTCTCAATTTTCTTTAATAACAAACTAATTCTTTTTTTATGAATGAGGCTTCATTTATAAAAATTGACCTCATTTAAGTGATTTGGGTGAAAATTTACTGCTAGATTTCCTCTGCCTTCCATGTCTTGCATGTCATATATAAAATACAATGTCATAGCTCAATTGTAGTATCTAGTACATTCGATAGTTGCAACTTCGATTCCCTATTATTTATTTCCCATGACCTAGTAAACCAGGGAGCTAGTCTACGAGACTAAATACGTTACTTGACCTATCTTAATTTCTTAATAATAGGCTGTGGCTGCCCTGTCTAAACCGTCATAAAATGTAGAAAATGCACGAAAAAAAAAATTATACAAAAAATTTACAAAACAAAAGTAATTTTGTATAGCCACTTTGCAATTCGCATTAGAATTCGTTAGTTATAATAAATCTTCTAAGCGTTATGACTGTAGTCTGCGTCCGCAAGGTACTAGGCAACTATTTATACGCTAGCAACACCAAAATGTATAGATTTAAATTATTCTGTGGATAGGTCAGTTAGTGGTCTTTATGAGACAATAAAATATATAATAGAATGGCGCGTCTAAAAAATCTTTTAAATAAAAGTCTGAGTCTGTTGTTATTTTTAAAATATTCAGAAGTTGTTAGTATCTTCTAGTATATATATGTATGTATGTATCAATATTTCTTATAGTATGGTATTTTCTTTTAGCGTTAATTTATATGCTGTATGTAACAGGGTTCGGGCAGGGAACCTAGCTTTAAAAGCTTTCCGTTTCCCACTTTTCCTATCCAAAATTATTTTATTGCTTCAAAGAGCAACTAAAAAATCGCCTCGAAAAATGGCTGAATCGAATCCACAACTATCGCGTTCACGTACCGCTGTACCATGACTACCTTAGAAAAAAATAGTGTTCTTTGATAAATATAAAAGTTACGTCATTCGTACCGTTACACTGTCTAAAAACATAGACCGACAAAAATTTTAAGTGTTGCGTTTTCTAGTCGACAGTTTTACGTGGTGTGGAAGATTTAATGCATTTTTAAATATTTTTTGGTTGTTCCTACTTCTTTTTCATACTTAAACATACGAAGATGTTTTCTAGCAATTTACAAGGAATATTTATAACAATTTGCTAGGTCAATTGTAATTTTCTGTTAAATATTTAAAAAAATAATAATTTATGGTTCACGTTTTATCAGCATAGGTGTGGGAACCAAGTCTTCAAAGTTAATTAATTATTAGTGGCGATGATACCTTTAAAAGAAAGTGGAACGAGCATTTCATTTCCAAGGCATATTTTTAGTATTAATATTACGTACATTTTCCTTTGAATTTTCCGCTCAAATTTCACAACATTACGCGGTGGTTGGCAGACGTTGCACTTTTGCGTAATACAGCGAAGAAATGAAAATAAATATAATCATTTCCCCAAACGGAGATCGAACTTACAATCACTGCGTTTAATGGCAGACGATGCGAGTAAACGCCGTACCATTTAAATCGTGCTATGTGTTATCTGTAGTGCCCTATTAAAAAAAATATCAATTGAGTTAACTCAGTACGTAATTTCTTCTATCTACATATATTAAACTCACGATAACCACTCCGGTAACAGCAGTTAAATAAAAAGAAAAAATACTTAAGATAAATTGGCTTCAAAAATAATAGGCCTATGTCTATTATCTAAATAAATAAAAAAAAGATAAAATTGTCTTAAACAATGTATTTTAGAGTGGTCATACGTCAAAAAACTATAAAGCTTAACAAGTGAATGTATGTAATTTATTATATTCGTTAATAGGAACATCACTATCAAAAGGTTTATTTGAGCTTAATTGTATAATATTAATTTAACAATTATAACGGCGTCGTTAGGTGTATAAAGTTTTAGGAAACGGAAATCGTATAACCTTAGAGCTTTTAACGACGAATAATCAAGATAAGATAACTTTGAACATGTTGTTTAAAATATTTTTAAAGTATCTAAATTATCTTAATGTGAACGAATATAGCAGCAGTAGTAATAATAAAAATATTTTTTTTATTATAGCTTCACGCTGTATCCTGAAAATAGCGGGGTAGGCATAGAGAATCTCTGTTCTTCTATTGCCATCAAGACTTCGACCGAATTATGGTGGCATTGCGTGATGAGTGGCGAAACTCAACGCCGCGCTTTGCGCCAACACCAAAGCGGAAAAATGAAAATATTAAATATTGAATTCCTTCGAGTGGAAATCGAACTCATAAACGTCACGTCTACACTCCATTCGAAACTTAATATAAAATTTCTTATATTTAGAGATTAAATGGCCTATGGTCTGTTGTTAAAAAAAAACTAAAGACGGGGAGAAGTGTCTACAACTAATTAAAGAACTCAATTAAGCTTATGCATAATAAATATATAGTTCTTTTTCAACTTGCGATGTAACCCGCACATAGCAGGGTTGATAGAGGGAACCTGGGAACCTAGTGTTAAGAAACTCCGTTTCCATTATGACACTTCTGCAGCCACCGTTTAAAAATATATAACCAAAAATTTCCGTCATTTGGTGCATGGTATAATTATTAGGTATATTAAGTTTAATTCCTCAAAAATTCTTATGTTGAAACCATTTTGAAATCAACAGCTTCTTTTTATAGATTTACCTAATTTTGTAACATATTTTATATTCATAAAAACATATGAAAAATATGAAATAAATATGCGACATCGTGTAAAACTGACGGCCTATAAAAGATGAAACGTTTACAGTAGGCGGTTACGTTTCGTATTTAGGATAATGATTCTAAATGAAAAATGATTTAAATATAGATTAAAATAAAGGTAGATATGTAACGTGGTATAGTGACTAATAATTATTATTACAGTTCAACAAAAAAAAACGCGGCGTTGAATTCTCCCAGTCAACATGCAATGCCTCAAAAATGCGGAAAATTTCAAACGGACGTATCTTAACACTAGGTTCCCTTTGCCTACCCTGCCATGTGCTAACAGCGTGAAGCTAAAAAAAAATTAAGCGCCAGATTAAAAAAAATAATATTACAATTAAAATTACATATGAAGTATTTATGTAATATATGTGTCTGCTATGACTAATAATTGATGGCGGCGACTAGCGCCACGCTAAGTTATTCTGGTTCGCTGTTGCGTAGGGAAATTCCGTTTGGCCCATTCACAGATAAAGATTGTCGCCCACTGGTATACTTAGTACGGTTGACAAGTCGCGGCCGTTTAGATATGAAGCTTCCTTTGCGAATTTTCACTTGGAAAGTAAGGAAGGGAAGGAAAATAATCAAATGTAAAAAGAAATCTAAATCTAATCTTCGTAACAATCTACAGTCGACTTCGGCGAGGCCAAGACTCGCAGACTGTACTGTACATACTAATACGTATATATATTTGTATAGATCACGTGTGTATAGCACGTGACAGCATCAAAATAGATAAATATGTAAAATTTGCAAACTGGTTGTAGGTTCGATACACACTAAGGGGAAAATCCTAAGACATACAAAATTCTAATTGTTTCCACTATTTTCATTTAGAAGCCAGTCGTGGCGCAGAGGCATAAGTGTGTGACTTTAAACGCGACTGGTTCAGGGTTCGATTCCCGCTCGCGTAATTAAATATTTATTTAAATTTACATTTTCATTTCTTCGCTCTGGTAGTGAAGGCAAAAGTGCTGCGTTAAGTTTCCGACGCAATGCCTCCAGAATTCGAGGGAAAATGGGAAACGGAGTGTCTTAACACTAGATTCCTTCTGCCTACCCTGATGTGTGCAGGATACAGCGTGAAGCTGAAATAAATAAATTATTTCCATTTAATCACGCGAACAAAACCGACATTCGAAGCTAGTATTAGCAAAACCTAATGACCAATAAAAAAATAGCTCGATTTTATAATAAGCACGCGACATTTAATATGTATAGACGATACTATAGCCAGAATTGCGTTTCACAATAGATCAGTAAATAATTCGTGAGTTGACGCGCTAATATTAAACATATATAGGTAGTAGGTACGATAACATGTTGCTACGCGAAATCTGTTACTAGGCTTTTATAACGTTTATATTTTAATTTAATTCGCGTCTACACCTTTTCCTTCTAGAGACGAAGGTTAAAACGTTTAGTTTATATACAAATGAGCTTAGCATTTGATGTTAGGCATATGTCAGTCTAAATTTTGAGTGATAATTTTGCTGTTTTATTTAGTTAGCTTAGTTTTAAATTATGTCTCGTTCTGTTATTTGAAGGCGAAGAGAAAAATTAAAATAAGTCTTTAAATATCATTTAAGTTCTCAATTTTCTCTTATGTTTTCGGAACTCAACGCCGCTAGATCAGGAAAATGAAATTAATTAAAATAATAATTATAGTATAAAATGAATAATATAATATTCGAGCCTACCGCTTTGTGCTATTAACCATATCTCAATTTCTTCTTTATTTATTTTCTAACAATTTGTATAAAATAAATAGAAAGTAGATTAATTGGTCACAAAAATCGAAATCAATACTTCGAAATAGCTTCCAATGGTCACTGGTCAGTCACTCAGTAAGTATATAAAGGAATGGCTGTGTTTGAAAATAAAATTGTGACTTGGAACTCTGCCGAAGTTATATAACTTTAGTACATGTTTGAGCTAGGTCTAGGTTTTTATTAAGTCTAATAAATGTCTTTTCACGTTTTAAATTTTTCTGGTGAAGAAAGATTCACATTGAAAACGGGCTTAGGAATTTTTTATATAAAAATATTCTGAATGCTTGAGGCCGTCCTGGCGAGACGGATGTGGGTTCGATTGCCACTTAAGGGAATGTATTATTTTCATTTACTTGCTCTGCTAATAAGTCAAGACGGTGTTAAGTTCCACCAGTCAACACGGAACGTCTCAATAGATCTCAACTTATCATATGTTACTTAACATGCCCTCCATACTACAAAACGACATGAAGTTTAAAAAGAAAATAGATACAAAATATCAAAAACTAGTAAAAATATATATCTTTTATTACAATAATATATTTTTCAGGTCTTAATAAATCAAGGCACAATTTGTTAAATTAAGTGCAGCACTTTTTCATTTTCTTGAAGGCGTATCTAAACTGTACACAGCGTACACATGTTAGAAAAAGAACAAGAAACTATATATTAAAAAATAATTCATCAAATAATACTATTATTTGATTGAATTACTAATCCTAACTACCTCCGTTCTTTTCCCGGAAAGTAGTATCTATATTTACAGTACAGTAGTTTATAGTACCAAATCTAAAATGAAAAGATATTTTCTAAGTAAGCGTGGGATTCGTCACACCAAAAAATATTTTTCATTTTAAACCAGTAGTTCCTGAAGTTGGTGCGTTCAACCAAGCAAAATTTTCAGGTTTATGATATTAAAGAATATAGTATAAATAGCATAGAAATGAATCGATTTCACAGTAAGCTAAAATATCCCATTCCATTCCATGATGCCAGTCGTGGTGCAGGAGCACGAAGTGTTACTCTAAATGCGATGTAAGTGTGATTGTAAAATTAGTTATGGGTTCGATCCCCACTCGAGGAAATGAAATATTTATTTAAATTTATATTTCCATTTCTCCGCTCTGGTGTCGAGGTAAAACGAGTGACGGAACTCAACACGCAATGCCTCCAAAATTCGGAGTGTCTTAACACTACGTTCACTCTACCCTCCTGTGTGCGGGATACAGCGTGATTAAAATATTCCATAACCCTAAAGTAAAATACAAAAAGCTAATATAAAGCTACATGATATCACATAATAGTACAAAAATACCCGCAGACCCACTGACCCGCTCGCAGTATCGCGACTCCTAATTGCGGAAGACGCGACAATTTATTGACGACCACTCGCGCGATCGCGTTATATCGTGCGTCCATTTCTTTTGAGAGTTATTTCGGGATATTATGTTTTTTTTTTTTTCAAAATAAGTTTTAAGATAGTTGTTAAGCATTTTTTGTAACTTTTCTTATGTGGAAGTTAACCTTTGTTTTGATGCCATAGCGATCATATGAAAGTAATTCATTCTCCGAGATAGAATCGAATTCATCACCGCAGCGACTAGCAACACTAACAAATTAGTTAATAATTAAATAATCAAATAAATAAATTTGCTTTATAAATATAACATTTAAGGTATTGAATTAATTAATTATATAATGAATTAAGATTGCTTCATTGTTTCTCTGAATTGAGTTGAGAGGGAAATTTAATCTTTATTAGATTTAAGTAAATATTTAGGCATTCTTCGTAATTCTTTTCGTAATTCTCTTCGTTCCTTCATCTTCACATTGCAGGGTAGGGAGAGAGTATCTGGAAACCTAGTGTTACTCCGTTCTTCACTTTCCGCCGAGGCGTATTTAACAACTTTATTTTCTGCCGGAATTTAATTTAAATTTTTAACCGATTGTACGTATAGTACTACTATACCATACGCGATACAAATTAGCATAAGATTCGCGGCGCAACAGATAATAGCTCGACCTGTCGCGACAAAGGTACGCAACTCCTAATTATCAAAGACAGCGTTATTAACACCATATGTGATTATTTAGTAGGACATGTAATTTAACTTAACTTTAACCATGTTCCTAATAAATATTATATAAAATAAATGTATTTTTATAGTCGTATTTTTCAGATTTTGCCCATTTTGACGCAAAATAAGTTTAATATACATAATCAGCTGTGTACAATGTGTTCACCGTTCAATATTAATATTCATATATTTCAGTCAATTTTATAATAGTAATATGTATGTATAGACAAGCCGTATCATCTACAATATTCAATACCAATCAATAGGCTATATATCAAAAATTCAATTAAAAGTGGTGTAAGTTAAAGTGTACACACGCACGGTATAATTAACACGGGGTTGCGATACGTATTTACTTTGTGCATTACTTAACGAGAGGGGCTGTTTGGCTATTTTGCTGTCATCCTATTCGATATTTCAAAAAAGAGTTCATGTGTTTTAAAGTTTCATTTGCTATTAATAAATATTAAAATAATTTTTGATTAAGAAATAGTTATTTTTAGCTTAATTATGATTTTGCTATTTTATTATTATGTAATACTTAATATCGATATTATTGTTGGAGTAAAAGAATAACATTTGCATACGTTTGCGATAA
Organism: Heliconius melpomene melpomene; assembly: GCA_000313835.2. NCBI lineage: Eukaryota > Metazoa > Arthropoda > Insecta > Lepidoptera > Nymphalidae > Heliconius > Heliconius melpomene. The sequence goes on along the minus strand of HE671182.1, from coordinate 4,739 downwards.
AAAATATATCCACATATATTATTTAATTTTTTTATTCCCACCTTTTACCACCGCATGGGCCCCCTATAATAAAGTGATAAATACGATATTAATGTCGGAAGAATGTTCAAGGTGAGCTTTCGTGTGTTTAGAACTCAGACAGAATATGTTACGGCTGAAACTACGCATTTTATTATGCTAAAATTTATATAAAGATTTTATATAGGTACATGAATTTTTCACTATATTTTTATAAATGTCTCGAAAAAGCAATTTAATATTTGATAAAAATAGGTACTAATTCATTGGTTTATAAAAAACCGCGGTATAACTAACTAAGATTGCCAAAATTAGGATTTTTTTAAATTTGCTTTAAGTCGCTTGCTCATTATTAACAAAGGAGCAAGATATTGAAAATAATTTACATTATAATAATTCTCCCGAGTTCGATCGAACCTGCAACCATCGCTTTTACAATAACGCCCCCAATGTCTTAATTTAGCCAAAATTCTTTTTTCTATCAAGTTTATGAAACGAAGACCATTTCTTCACAGCAACAACATAACCCCGCCAGGAAGAGCAGATCCAATCTTCTATAACCCCTCACGCTTTATACCTTAGAGTCTAATATATAAGTGTAAGGCTGAGACGAATTTGAACTCCTCATCAGACACATGCCAAATGCGTCACACCAACAAAAGTATGGTCACACATAAACACGTCGTTTGTTATCGAACAAACGTTGATACAATTTCAATAAATTAAAAACTATTTGCGTCGAATTCGTTAATGTCTTCCTGGTGTGTGCCGGCGTGAGATTTTTACACGAAATATTGTATCATTATGATATATATTGCTCATAATGTTGTTTAAGTTGCTATAATATATAATGTTAAAAATATGAAAAAATAAATTGATTTTGTTCAGATGATCCAAGGCTTTTTTAATATAATTACAAGTTTTATCATTAGTTCCTCATTTTCAGTAAATTGTATTAAAACTAGAGATTCAAAAGCGGCATCACTCGCATAAACTTATCTTTATATTATCGCCAAAGTATATTTTTAAAGTATATTTTATTTCAATAACATGTACCTTACATCGTTTCTTATACAGCCAAGAATGTATGTACAAAGTTCTCGGCTAATCTTTTGAGTAGTTTTAGCGTTAAAACGTAACAGCTTCTATCAAAAACAACATTCCCACCATATTACCCACATGTCTGTGAACTTAGCAGAGCATTGTCCAGCAGATCAAAAAAAAAATGGAGTTCTCTTCGCATGCACCTGAGTTCTATAGTTCCTGATAGGTTTTATAAATAGTTCTGTCGTTTTTACCCCTGAAAAAGTTATGTAAAAAAATGATCTGCTAACTTCCCTTGGCAGATCATTTCTTTGCAAATAAAAATCGGGGCGAGATCTGCACTCATAGGGATGAATAAAATAGTTCCTGATAATTTTTAACAATAGTTCTGTTAATTTCACGAAGAAAAAAATTTTTAAACAGAAAAAAAGAACGTTCGTTTCGAAAATAGTTCGAAAGGTAAAGTATTTTTAAAATTAATAAAATGATACTCAGACGCAAGAACTCTTAATTTTACAATAGAATATAAGTAGTTCTACGATATTAAGCCTGAAAGAAAACCAGAACTCTGAAAAAACTGCCAGCAGAGCATAGTTGATTGTATGAAATATTGAAAAATGTCCATTTCAACTCTTTATATGATACAGTACTAAATAATTTTCTATTTTAATGTGCACAGACACGGGAACTCTTTGATTTCTACTAGAATATGAGCAGTTCTATCATACAAAGCTAACTACAAAACCAGAACTCCTGTAAAAATGCCAGCAGAGCATAGTAGAAAATTCGATTTGTTGAAAAATATCAAATTAACTTGTTGCAACGAAAAATATTTCTTAAAAATATTAATATCATTCTCAGAAGCGAGAACTCTTTATTTTACAATAGAATGTAGGTAGTTCTACGATACCTAGCCTGAAAGAAAACTAGAACTCTGAAAAAACTGCCAGCAGAGCATAGTAGAAAATTCGATTTGTTGAAAAATATCAAATTAACTTGTTGCGACGAAAAATATTTCTTAAAAATATTAATATCATTCTCAGAAGCGAGAACTCTTTATTTTACAATAGAATGTAGGTAGTTCTACGATACCTAGCCTGAAAGAAAACTAGAACTCCTGTAAAAATGCCAGCAGAGCATAGTAGAAAATTCGATTTGTTGAAAAATATCAAATTAACTTGTTGCGACGAAAAATATTTCTTAAAAATATTAATATCATTCTCAGAAGCGAGAACTCTTTATTTTACAATAGAATGTAGGTAGTTCTACGATACCTAGCCTGAAAGAAAACTAGAACTCTGAAAAAACTGCCAGCAGAGCATAGTTGAACATACGAAGTATAGAAAAATAGACATTTTAAACTCTACATATGTAAAAGTACTAAATTATTTTTTTTGAAAGTGTTCAGTTACGGGAACTCTTAAGTTTCCATTAGAATATGAAATGTTCTATTATAAAATGCTAATTATAAAACCGGAACTCCTGTAAAAATGCCAGCAGAGCATAGTCGAAAATTGGATTTGTTGGAAATTAACTTGTTGCGTACGAAAAATATTTTTTAAAAATATTAATATCTTTTTTAGAACCAGGAGCTCTTAATTTTTGAATAGAATATAAGTAGTTCTACGACATTTAGCCTGAAAGAAAACCAGAACCCTGAAAAACTGCCAGCAGAGCATAGTTGTTTGTATGAAATATTGAAAAATGTCCATTTCAACTCTTCATATGTGAAAGTACTAAATAATTTTCTATTTTAATGTGCTCAGACTCGGGAACTCTTTGATTTCTAATAGAATATGAGTAGTTCTATTATAAAAAGCCAATTATAAAACTAGAACTCCTGTAAAAATGCCAGCAGAGCATACCTGATTATTCAATTTGTCGAAAAATATCAAATTTACTTGTAGCGACGAAAAATATTTTTTAAAAATATTAATATCTTGCTCAGAAGCGAGAACTCTTCATATTTCAATAGAATAAAAGTAGTTCTACGACACTTAGCCTGAAAGAAAACCAGAACTCTGAAAAAATTGCCAGCAGAGCATAGTTGAACATACGAAGTATAGAAAAATGACATTTTTAACTCTACATATGTGAAAGTACTAAATTATTTTTTTTGAAAGTGTTCAGATACAGGAACTCTTAAGTTTCCTTTAGAATATGAGTTGTTCTATTATAAAATGCCAAATATAAAACCAGAACTCCTGTAAAAATGCCAGCAGAGCATAGTAGAAAATTCGATTTGTTGAAAAATATCAAATTAACTTGTTGCGACGAAAAATATTTCTTAAAAATATTAATATCATTCTCAGAAGCGAGAACTCTTTATTTTACAATAGAATGTAGGTAGTTCTACGATACCTAGCCTGAAAGAAAACTAGAACTCTGAAAAAACTGCCAGCAGAGCATAGTTGAACATACGAAGTATAGAAAAATGACATTTTTAACTCTACATATGTAAAAGTACTAAATTATTTTTTTTGAAAGTGTTCAGTTACGGGAACTCTTAAGTTTCCATTAGAATATGAAATGTTCTATTATAAAATGCTAATTATAAAACCGGAACTCCTGTAAAAATGCCAGCAGAGCATAGTCGAAAATTGGATTTGTTGGAAATTAACTTGTTGCGACGAAAAATATTTTTTAAAAATATTAATATCTTTTTTAGAACCAGGAGCTCTTAATTTTTGAATAGAATATAAGTAGTTCTACGACATTTAGCCTGAAAGAAAACCAGAACCCTGAAAAAACTGCCAGCAGAGCATAGTTGTTTGTATGAAATGTAGAAAAATTACAAATTTAACTCTTCATATGTAAAAGTACTAAATGTTTTTTTCAGAGTTCTGGTTTTCTTTCAGGCTAAATATCATAGAACTACTTATAATTTATTGTATTTTTATAATTGGCATTTTATAATAGAACAACTCATATTCTAATGGAAACTTAAGAGTTCCTGTATCTGAACACTTTCAAAAAAAATAATTTAGTACTTTTACATATGTAGAGTTAAAAATGTAATTTTTCAATATTTCATACAAACAACTATGCTCTGGTGGCAGTTTTTTCAGAGTTCTGGTTTTCTTTCAGGCTAAATGTCGTAGAACTACTTATATTCTACTGAAAAATTAAGAGTTCTCGGTTCTGAGCAAGATATTAATATTTTTAAAAAATATTTTTCGTCGCTACAAGTAAATTTGATATTTTTCGACAAATTGAATAATCAGGTATGCTCTGCTGACATTTTTACAGGAGTTCTAGTTTTATAATTGGCTTTTTATAATAGAACTACTCATATTCTATTAGAAATCAAAGAGTTCCCGAGTCTGAGCACATTAAAATAGAAAATTATTTAGTACTTTCGCATATGAAGAGTTGAAATGGACATTTTTCAATATTTCATACAAACAACTATGCTCTGCTGGCAGTTTTTTCAGAGTTCTGGTTTTCTTTCAGGCTTAATATCGTAGTACTACTTATATTCTATTGAAAATGAAGAGTTCTCGGTCTGAGTATCATTTTATTAATTTTAAAAATTACTTTACCTTTCGAACTATTTTCGAAACGTAACGTTCTTTTTTTCTGTTTAAAAAAATTTTTCTTCGTGAAATTAACTAGAACTTTTGTTAAAAATTATCAGGAACTATTTTATTCATCCCTATGAGTGCAGATCTCGCCCC
>HE671181.1:61016-74575 GCA_000313835.2 Heliconius melpomene melpomene | reverse complement strand
GGCGATGCCGCGAGTGGGTCGCTAGTATTATATTATACGCTTTTTCTACTCTAGGTTAGGTGTTATGAGATAGGATTTTGATCATTAGGTAATTACATTTTAAAATTAAAGATTAAAATTACTTATCACAACATCTTCTGTTTACCTCGTGAAATATTTATCGTAAGAAAATATTATGTGTCATATTAGCAAATACATTATATGAGAATTATGATGTGCATCAACGAAATATGCTTTAGGTCGATATATGTAGAAAAATACTAGCTTAAACCTATTTATTGGTCCAGAAATAATTAAAAAAATATTAATAATCAGCTTTATGCTGTAAACCACATATAGAGAGAAGACAGAGGAACCTGGTGTTAAGAAACTCCGTTCTCCACTTTCCGCCGAATTTTTCGAGGCTTTGCGTGTTGAGTGGATTTCCACCCCGGGCCTTCGCTTTGGTACCGGGGCGAAGAAATGAAAATATTCATAAGTAATAATTCATTCCCCCGAGTGGGGACGGACAACAATCGCGTTACAGTCACCGCTGTGCCCATGCGCCACGACATCCTCAGGAACGTCAAAAAAACGAAAAAAACCTAAGGGTGCTTCATGCGATATGATGTATTTTAAAGAGTTATATCCTTAGTAGGAATCAATTTTTTTTTCAAGTGTTTCTACGAATTTGCATAACAAACAAAGACTTAACAATGTTTGTTTACTTTATTATGCAAATAACTTTCATTTTATTAGAAATTTTGCTATGAACATGGCTATTTTTTTGCTCAAATTTCTCTTAGACAGAACAAATAAGAAAATTTAAATATATGAAACTCAGATCGAGGCAAGTTTTGACTCAGCGACGTGTAACTGTTACTGCGACAGTTTGTGGGTTCGATTCCAACTGAAGGAAATGAAATATTTAATATTTTCATTTACCGTAACCACGTAACGAGCCAAAGCGCGCAGTTGAGTTCCGCCACTCACCACACAATGCCTTCAGAAATTCGGAAAGTGGGGAACGGATAGTATCTTAATGGGAACGGTGTGTTTTAACACTAGGTTCCCAGGTTCCTTCTGCCTACCCTGTTATCTGTGGCATTCAGCCTCAAGGTAGGCCTCGCGCCTATTTCTAAGACATTACGTGTTGAGTGGCAGAACTTACGGCCGAGCTTTGTCTAGTTCCCAGAGCAAGCCAACGAAAGTAATACACGTAAGACGTTCATTCTTTTATAATTTATTATTTTAATATTAGTATATTATTTATAATTTATGCCTCGCTATATGCAAGAAGAAGCTTGCAGCTGATGAAAACATACATGACTCATTCTTTAATGCCATTACATAAGGGCAATGAGTTTAAATCCTGCTATAATGAATTCTTTAATTAATTTTTATAATAATCTATCCAATCACAGGAAAAATACACTTTAGTATAATAAAACGGTGATCATTATTTCGAACAATAAATTTATAGGTAATTGTTTCGAGCTTTAGATATAAATTATTATTAGATACAACTTAAAAATTGTCGTGACGTGTTTTCATTTTCTCACTCTGCTTGGCAAATCACGGCGTTAAGTTTCGCCACCCAACATCCAATGTCTCGAAAATTAAGCGATGTGGAAACCTACTATCTCAAGACTAGTTTATCTTTGTCTACCTAGCTACATACGGGAAACCGCGTAAAGCTGATAGAAAGAATGTAAGACTTATTATTTTTAATATCATTAGATTAAGGGCAATGGGTTCAAATCCTGCTACGTTGAAGTTTTTGTGCAATTTTTTTTAATAACCTATCCAATTTCAGCAAGAATAAAAAAAAAGCTTTAAAACATTAAAAACATGATCGTCATTTCGAACAACAAGTTGATGGGTAATTGTTTAGAAATAATTATATTTTAATGAACTATAGAAAATCGTTGTTCATCGAAGTCAAGAATTAAATGTCATAGAGTTATTAAAGTGTTATGTCATTACATCATAATTTAAATTATAGTTTTGTTCTTACGTCAATATGTTAGGTGTGCGGGTATTAAGGACCGAAGGTCGTGGGTTCGAATCCTAATGATTTTTTTTATTTAGGTAGTAATATCACGTCTTTGCTTGCTTTTTTTTCATATTTCATAGGGTACGTTAAGTGAACGATTGACGAATAAATAATGAAGTTTAATTTATTTGGAAATTGTATGTTGATGCTGAACACTGAGTAGGAATGAGGGGGCTGGGTGCCCATCCCAGAGTAGCCGGTGCCCATGCCAGAATGACAGAAGAGATGAAAGACAAAAATATTATAAATCTATACCGGAGGTGCCACAGTAATATTATCTAAGTTCCTATAAATCCATTTATTTAAGTAAATATTAATAACAATAAACGAATATTTATATGCATTTTCATATTTTCCACAACAGTCGCGTCCATAGTCAATTGTAAAAATAATTGTATTTATTCTATATTTTATCATACAATAAATAGGTCCATGATTTACGTAATTTATATAGAAGTGTAAATAAACTATTTGTAAGTGCCATAATAATAAATATCCTAAAAATAAATCTATATATATAAAATCGAAAGGTCACTCACTCATCACGAAATCTCAGAAACTATATGTGCTAGGAATCTGAAATTTTGTATAGGAGTTATTTTTAGGACGTAGGTGCTCGCTAAGACGGGAATTTGCAATATTCGACTTCTAAGGGGATGAAATGGGTGTTGAAAGTTTGTATGGAATTTTTTTTAAATGGCCACCGATTTTTATAAGATTTGAAATTTGGACTTTTAAAAATAATTCATTGAACATGTGTTTCATGGTTTATTAGGATTCACCCCTAAGGGTGCAAATAAGCGGGCGAAGCTGCGCGCGTCCGCTAGTATAATATATATGTCATCGATAAAAGGAGCAGTGAGCGAATTATTTAGTGTTTGTTAAAATATCCACACAAAGTGTGACGCGACTGGTTGTGGGTTCGATCCCCACTCGATGAAATTAAATATTTATTTAAATTTATATTTTCATTTCTTCGTTCTGGTGTCGAGGCAAAGCGCGGCACTCAGTTCTGCCACTTAACTGACAATCCAGAATTCAGCGGAAAGTGAGTAACGGAGTGTTTTAACACTAGGTTCCCTGCCTACCATACTGTGTGCGGGATACCGCGTGAAGCTGATTTAACTTTTATTTAATTTCTATAGATGTAATGCCCATGTCCTTTATATATTCCGCAAAAAAGAAAAATAACAACTCAATTATTTTGTTTATTATTGTTTGTACGGTTCAAGCACTTTTGACATCTGATCATGACCTAAATGACGGACGTGATTCAAAGTGTTAGTACTCTTAGTACTGCAATTATTTATAATAATGCACTTGGACGAATAAATATTTATTGTATTTTATGTAGTATGTGACGTAATGGCTGTGGGTTATATTCCCGCTTAAGGCCATTAATTCTTTTCATTTTCATCTTTTAGAAAGATGAGACGCGGTGATGGGTTCCGCCACCTGCTAGGTTCCGCAATATGTCTAAAATTAGCTGAAGATGAAGAACAAAGTAATATAACGAAAGTTGCTTTATTTATACCTTAGGGAATCTGGGAACCTAATGTTAAAACATTTCGTTCGCGTTTAGACACTGCCTTTCTTCATATTCCGCCAATTTTTTACGCTTTACCTCATCGCTTTGCTTCATCAGAGCTAGCAAATGAAAATATTGAATATTTCTTTTCCTTGAGTAGGAATCGAATCCACAACATGTAACGTTTACAGTCGCACACTTGGTGCATCCGCGCCACGACAGGCCTCTGCTATATTTTAATGTTAAATTTAAAATATCTTTCCATATCCTTATACATACAATGGATGATCAACTTTATATTTAATTTTTAACTGAGCAGTGTATATTTGCACGTTTCAAGTAAACTCCTTTAAGTAAATGTTTACCTTTTAGCGCGAAGTTCTTGAAATGTGTCAATACAAAATAAGTTACAAGGTAAATTAATATTTAAATTTTCACTCTGGTGAAGGCAGTATTTTAACGGAATCTTTTTTTGTTTAAATCTGCTTCATGCTGTTTCTCGTATAGCAAGCAGGGTAGACAGAGGGAACGTAGTGTTAAGGCATTGCGTGCTAAGTGGTATGAATGACGAAATGAAAATATTAACAAATAATAATTCATTCCCCCGATTGGGGATCGAACCCACAACCGTCGCGTTATAGTCACCCTGCCCGGCCTGCCCTTGCGCCACGACGAAAAATCAATAAATCAATTGCTTGTTTTAAGTAATGCTTCTTTTAAATCAACTTACCGGATCCTCGAAGACTTCTTCAATCCTTGTGTATATGTCTTTGCCGCGTTTCTGTCTGACTAATAAATATAAATTTTCCACACCCGGACACGAACGCAGCAGTTTTTCCATTAATATTTTCCCGAGAAATCCTAAAATTTTAATCTAATTTAAGCTCTAAGATATTAAATATTCAATTTAAAAAATAATATGACAAAATTTAAAAGTTAAGTGTGAGTCGGTCATGCCTCATGCTCATGTCATGTCAGCTCATGTCTCCATGTATAATTTTTGAAAACAATATATAAGCAAGTTTATGACGTCGCCCGGCAGCAAAAGTTTTCCTTAAATAATTACATTTTTTTTAACTATTATATGAAGACATTTTTTGTCATTTTTTACTACATTACATTTTTATTACTTCAATTAATTTTATTACTTTAATCTATATGGTGTTAATAGGAAGTGTTATTTTAATAGTAGGTACATGCTGTGATTGTTTTAATTGGAAAAACATTTATTTAATTAGACTCTTGACGATTCTAAATAAACAAGCAAACAAGAAGATTTTGTTTTATTGAAAACAAGTTTAAATTAAGAAGAGTTTAAAAAATCAAACTTTTTTAAATTATTAAATAAAGTGAAATTCGAACCCACGATCACCTTTTGTATATAGGTATATAAGTATATTTGTACGTATACATATAATTGCTTGTGGCGTCGATATTAATAAAAAAATAAATTAGAAAAAGCTCAATTTCAAAGTTTCTTTTTAAAGCAATGTTAATAATAACAATAATTATATTTTTTTGTCATTATAATAATTATTATGCAATAACAAATGATATTATAACAAAAATAACAAAAACAACTGCATTGATTAAAAATTGATAACGCGATGTTTATAGTTTTTATAATTAACAAATAAAATATTTTTCTTTACTAACGAATATGGTACTTGGACGTTATCCAAGTGACGTGGGTTCGAATTCCATTACATTTTAATACAAATGGTATGGTAGTAGTTTAGGAAGTATTGATTTAGAAGGTCCAATGTCTTGAAAAAATAGAGGATGTGGAGAACGGAGTGTCTGAACACTAATTTATCTCTGCGTATCCTATTGTATATAGAGAAAAAAATTAACGTTACCATTCTACAACATACCTGTAGCTCCTGTAATCAATATATTCTTCCCATTATAAAAATCCTGAACCTCCGTAAACTTTTGCTTGTTCATATTAGAATCTATACTATTATTAATATTAATATCACAATCGGTACAGTATTTTTTATCTAATACATTATCCGTGTACTGCCCCATTATTTGGTCTTTGGTCGCCATAGCTGTCACTCTTTGCATTTCATGTCTGAAACAAGATAATTGAAAATTTTATTATTCTTTTTAATATTAAAGTATTATATTTATAAATCTATATATATGACTGTAGTAGGTTGTAGGTAACGTGACCTGACGTCCCGTTTTGAACGGGACTGCTCCAAAACATGCCACCGAGACGTACAAATGTCCCTTTTTTTGGAATGGCACGTAAATATGGTCGGTCGAAACAATTTTTTCCGTCATTATCGCAGTACGCTAGTAATTATAGCTAAAGTTAAAGAAAAACGAATGCCACCCCCTTACAAAGACCCTTTTTGAGCCGACCGAAAAATAGAATGGAACGGAAAAAACTAACTGAAAATCAGGCGCCGGTTAAATAAAAAAAACCCATTTATTATTATTATATTTATTATAATGTTAGAAAAAAATGTTTATTAAGAGCACAAGCTTTACGTTTAGCTTAAAATGTATATTTCTAAAATTATAGCTTATTATTATGTTATTAGCGGTTCACGCGCGGCTTCGACTGTAATATTATTTTTAAAAATATACAAATTGTTTACATAAGTTGCCCTAAAACAGCCGATATGCTATTCTTATGTATAAAACTATATATAAGTAGTTTTAAAATTTCATATATATTTTTTTCTTATAAACTTTCGCATTTATGATATTAATAGAATAGGATAGATTAAATGCTGTCTCCACTTTATTTTTTTTCTTAGTCCTTTGCTTTTTAGTAAATTAATTAATTTTATTTAAGTAATTTAAATATGGTATGGAAACATTGTTCAAAATAGATAATGAAATTATGTTATATGTAAAGATATATAGGATTCTAAAATGTTCAGAGCCTCACTGTAAACCTGAAGGGGCAGTCAGGCAAAAAACCACGAAAGCTTCAATACCTTTCTTTTTTTCTTTTTTTTAGTGGCCAGATTTTGTGATAACGAAATAGTAAAGAAAACACGAATGATATAAGGCAGTAATTTTTGTGAAATATTATGAGATGACGGAGATTTCAATTCATAAAGAAGTGAAATTACAATGACAGTCATGACATGATCCACGATGTGTCATGCCATGAATCATGTCATAACTTTTTGAACGTCATGCTTATGCTATATAATATATCGATGATAATAAAATTTCCAAAGTTTTCATTATAATTATAATTTCTACACCAAAAAATAAATAAATAGGGTTTGTATCAAAAAAATATTATTGGTATTTTTTTTTAGTTTAATAAGAAATATGTAATTTAAGTCGCGTATTGAGTGCCGTAACCTAACGCCGTGGTGTTTGTGAACCGAATATTATTTAACAAAATTATAATTTATTATAATAATATTTTAAAAAAATACGTACATGTAGAATTAAGAAATGACTTCTGCGACTGACGATCTCGAACTAAGTTATGATGAAAACTGCATCTTTAAATGCGCTTAAGGTTTATTTATTACAGTGTTTACTTAAGCAATATATCCATAAAAGAAATATTTATAGCATAGTATAGCTTGTTATATTATAGCATCTGGTAGCGTTATATAACAATTAATATCTATAAAAAATATATTTTACTCAATTGATTGATAATATTATGAATGATCTTATTAGGGTTCCGTATCTCAAAAGATTTTCCACCACTACCACCGCCACCACTGATTTTCCGACCACTTTGTGGTCCGTCTGTCAGTCTGTCAAGACTTTTCTTCTCGAGATCGTGAGAAAGTATCAAACTAAATTAATATCAAGTATTCGATCGGTATTAGGCCTGAAGCCAGAAAAACAGACAAAAATCAGGAAACAAACAGAAAAAATCAAGCTCATCTGAGTCAACACAACCAAAAGATACGAGCATTAAATGCATCGATTTTGCTTCATTTTGTATGTACTCGTAATTCCTTAGTAAAACCTATAGGCAACTTCCCGTGAACCTACAGTTCTAAAATTGAAATCATTAGTACTTCATAGAAAAATATAATTACCAACTTATATTTGTAGTTCATATCATAGAAAGAGAGCTCGTAAGCTCGCTAACCGAAATTAATCAAGTACTATAAGTTTTACTCAGTATTTTTCGTTACAACTACAATCCTAAAATTGGTACAAAAGCCTCTATGGGTAAGACCGATTTGCTAAAACGTCGATGTACTGTGTAATGTGTGATATCACACATATAGCCTACTATAGCCTCCATCGAGAATCGGACGATTCGAAATAAAAAGATTTTTTCAATTCGTGGCAGTAGTTCCTGATATTAACTTGTACAACAAACAAACTCTTTAGCTGTATAATATTAGTATAGATAACACAGGCCACAGATTATCAATGTTACATTTTCAATCAAATGTATAGGATTTCCCAATACATGTAAATAAACAATAAATTTCCTCTCTTTTCCATTAATTTGTGGGTATTTACTTTATAAAATACAATACATATATAATTTACCACATCGATAATTATGAGCATTCATATTTACTGCATACTTACATCACTATTTCGTGTATAAGCAAAAATTTTTTACGTCGTAGCTAGATGAAAGAGTTTTTCATTTAGAATAGTGTCAAGACACTCCGTTCTTCTTTTATGATATTTTGCATCAATTATTTAGAAAAACGGTAGAGCTATTTGGAATGCACCATTTTCAAATATTCCAGACTTTTATTTGCTTAAAAACCACGTCTCTTTATATTTTTAGATATCTATTAATGTTCCTGGTTTTAAAATCTATTTTACGTCCAGAATTAGTTACTATACGATTAAACAATTTGTAGCTTAAAGTATAATTAAAGATTTATTAGAATCCGTCTAGTAGTTCCGGAGATAAGTGTGTAAAAACGACAAACATAAAAATTTCAAAAATGTGGATAGAGAGATAGTGAGATTTTCCGTTTCCAGAGGTTCACTTTACGCTGCAACTTCAGCCGGTTCTCGTCAATGAGTGCTATGTCATCGGCTTACATCATCAGCCATGGAGGGTCCTGGATGTCAGCCGAGACAGTATCGAGCACTACATTGAATAAGAATGGACTAAGAACCGAGCCTTAGTGATCCCCTACTGTAACTGTAGATCCCCTACAGTAGTGTCGCCATCAGCAGTCCTAACCATAGAAGCGGAATCGTGGTACTTGTTCCTGATAATCTCAATATAGGCCTCATCAGGGAACCCTTTGAAAATGTATAAACTATTTATACTAATAATAAAATCATAACTTATCGTTGTCTGCTCATGGAAGAAATATTAGAAAAATATCATTAAGGGCATTTAACAGAATAATAGAATCCAAAACAATGATTTTTAAATTATTCGTCTTTTAATTTGTTTTTCTTTTTGTCGACGCTAATCTCAGAAACGACTTAACTGATTTAAGGGATGAAGACGCGAGCGCGAGCCGCCGCTCTTCATATTAAGTACAAGCGGCCTGCCCACGGCTTCGCCCGTGGACTTATGTTGTACTAAAGTATTAGAACGTTTAAAAATCCTCCTGACGAAATTAATGCTTAATTCAACAGTATGTTTTATGCGTTATCAAGATACTTTAGTACCTACCATTTGTTGACATTAGATAGCGTTACATATGTCTATTTCTACTATATCAAATATTAACTTCTTATAAACCTAAATACTTATATCTTTTGATAGAGTGAAGCGATTACAATGAAATAAAAACTAAAACCTTCTCTGAGTTACTTATAATTTTTATGTATAAAAGTTGTTTAAATTTGTTGTGTACTTTTTACTTGATACGTGTTCACATAAACAGACAAACAGACATACAGACAAACAGACAAACAGACAAAAATTCCAAAAATGCTGGAAATGGATTCTGTTAGTTATCCTTTAACACCCTGGCTAATTTTTTTTTAAATATTTTCAATGTACAGAAACGACTTTTCTACAGATTTATTATAAGTATAGATAATGTAATATTAAGCATTAGTATGTAAAATCTGATGTTTATTATGACACAATAGACAATAGTATATTCTATAGAAGGATTACACACTTTTTCACAATAATAAATATATTTTTTAGAGGTGCTTACCCTGCCGTTTGCGAGATAACAGCGAGAAGCAGTTTTTTTTTAACTACAGTAGTTGGACGTAAGACATGACGCACTTTTTTTTTAGATATTGATGCGTTCTATAATACTGTAGAATATTGTTTTGTTCTATCATCAATATGTTTAGGTTTTTTGTGACTATTTTTTTTACATGGGTTACATTATTGGATATTTATTAAGAATCTCTATTTTTTTTGTAATGTAATATGGCCTATGTTGCTCAGAGAAAATGCATCTTTCTAATGGTGAAAGAATTTTTGAAATCGGTTTGGTAGATTTTGTGTGAAAACAATACAAACATACATACAAAAATACAAATGTTTTCTCTTTATAATATTAGTATAGATTATAATTATAACACTGTAAAAAATTAAATCTAATATGTTATATAAATAATTATGTTTATCTATAGGAATAATTTTATTGTTTCTGTCACGCTTTTACATGTTCAAGTAAAATATTAATTAGTCATATAGTTTTTTTACTTTCATATTTTTTTAGGGTTTCGTACCTCAAAAGAGCAAAGTGGGACATGGGATCAATGGAATCACTTCAACGTCTGTCCATCTGACAATAATATCAAATATCCAAGCCTAAGTTTCTAAGTCAACGCAATGAAAAATACGAATGTTAACGTCTTATTTTTGACGCGTTTTGTATGAAATTATCACCGATTGGATTGGTATCTCTTGGAGCTGCTATAATGAAATTTGACCTTTTTTAACATATATTTTCCGTTGACTTACAATGAAGAACCGTCGTCGGTGGGCGTGTGCAACTCGCACTTAATCGGTTTTTTTATATAAAGTCAGTTATATAATTTGGTTAATGTATAGATATAATTTTTATTTAAATTGATAAAGTAATCGTTTAGCTTTCTTTTGCATGTTTGAACCCTCAGTAAGCGAGCCCGACTCGCGCTTGTCCGATTTTTTTATATATTTTATCGGTATCTCAAAAGTAAAAAACTGAACCTTTTGTTTTCTTTATATTTATTATAACTTTACATACAATGCAAATAAAGAAAAAAATCCGAAAAATGGAAATTTATCTGTTTTTTATTAACACACTGCTCGAGAGCAACTAGTGTTCTATAATTTATTAAAACGTGGCTTGATGCCGTCGTCGGTTCGATTGCCACTTAGGGCAAAGAATTATTTTCATTTCCTTGCTCAGGTAACAAGACAAATGGCGGCGTTAAATTCCACCACTCAAATACAATGTCTCGAAAATAAGGCGGGGTGTGGAGAACAGTGTTAACACATACTAGATTCCCTTCCTCTCTTTCACGTGCGGGATACAGCGTGAAGCAATAAAACGATATTTGCTCAAACTTCCTTCAATATATCGAAGAGCGAAAGTGTTATAAGAAAAGAGGTCAACTGCCGATAACGCTGACCGAATAGTAAGCAACTGTCGAAATTTATGTAACTGTTATATTACACCTACATACATACATGTGTTGGTCTTTGATTATTTTTTTATTAATTTTGTCTATTGTCTGTCTGTGCTAGGCAATTGTTGTATAGTATACTTAGAATAAAATAGAAAAAGAGAATTTAGAGGAAAATAGAAATTCATATAGATATCCAGTAGAATATCTATATGAAATTTAACTTTAGCTTGATGAATTCCGGATTCTTCCGCATATGCCAGGGTAAGTAGAGTGATTTTATATTTCCGAAATTTTATATTTTTCGAAAAATGGATATAAGTAACTTATAAAAAGTAATGTTTTTTATCCCTATAATTGGGCGGAAAGGAGAACAGAGTAATCTAACACTAGGTTCCCTTTGCCTAACCTTCTATATACGGGAGTTAAATTATAAATTGCGAATATAACCGTATCTGTCTGCCTGTACCAATTTCAATTAAATGTTGTAGAGAAATAGAGTTAACATTGGAAAAGGACACCGGTTTTTTTTTCACGATAAATGGGTTTCACGAAAACTGACAATGATGATGTTTTAAGAACATATTTTTGTGCGCTTATCAAAAACTCAAATTCAAAAACTATCTTGACGCTCGGATTCGTGTACCGGTTTGTATACCTTTTTAAGATTTATTGATCCTGTAATACTTATGTATATTATATAATTTAATAAATCTAAAAATATGTCCAAAAAGACCCGCTATAGTATATACTAGTGGACCCGGGCGCGGCTACGCCTGCTTCAACTATAAGAATATTTATTAAATATATTCATGAAATTATTTTCAATTTTCAATAGAATTAGTAAGAAAATATAAGCTTAAATAATCAAAAAGAATAATAAGTATAGAGACATATTATTAGAAAAAATTATCTGAGTTATTGAAATGAACCAACAAAAGGATTAAGAGTAACTAAAGGATAGGTATTCTTAATATTAGAAAAAGTACCTAAAGTTTTCCGTGCGTGCGTACATAGATATCGACTCTACGAAATAACTAAACATTTCTCTCTATTAAGCAGGATAATTTTAACGGGCAATATCAAATAAAATAAGAAGAGAACCAAAGTGTAGCTTAAATTAATTATAAACAGCAATTAATTACACAAACATTTACAATAGTTCGAAAATGTATGAAAATTTATAAAACCGTAAACGTCATCTGCCCGTTCGCGTCGGTCATACTCATACTTTGCCGCCCGTAGGCTAGGTCATTTAGAATCAGTGACATCTCCTTAATTATTTATTAGAATGTTATACAGTAAACTATAATTTCAATCTAGATAAAATGTTAAGAGTGACTATTAATAAGGATGAATATCAAAATGTCGCGGTAACGGTCGCGTAGCGACGCGACGGTTGTTATTAACATGGCAGAATAAATTGCATGTCAAATTAGAATGTACTTTAAAATATATTAGTTTATATGTGTAATGTAATGTTATATAGCCTATAGCACTTCTGAAGAATGCAGCTTTCATATAAAACAAAAACAATGAAAATCGGATCAGTAGATCCAGAGATCTTAGCGTTCAAACAAACAAACAAACAAACAAACTCTTCCGCTTTATTATATTAGTATAGATTGTCTACATCCAAAAAATAACTCTCAGTAACTATTTTCAGGGTTCCGAATCTCAAAAGGAAAATACGAATCCTTTTAGGAAAACTTTGTGGTTCGTCTGTCAGTGTTGCAAGATATAGATACAAGCATTTGTGCATTGATTTTTCTGCCTTTTTATGAAATGTAAGCCTTAACTTAACTAGCCTTCTTCGTAAAGGTATGGTCCCTTTTGAGGTAGGGAACCCTTGAAATGAGTGAATACAAACATAAGTTGGTCTTGATTGTAAAAATGGAAATTTATATTACAGATAAAATTTATTAGCTTATAATTTTAGTTTTACTTTGTTTTTAAATTAAACTTAAGTTTGCAAACATTTATAAGTTGTATTTCCCGTTGATATACAATTATGAAATTAGTACGGAACCCTGGGCGATTGGTGAGTCCGACTCACACATGACCGGTTTTTTCATCAAACATCTTGTATTCTCTACTGTTTAGCAATTAATTCAATGAAACTAATGTGCGTGACGATTCACTTTCTTTAGAGGTTAATGCCTGTTTATATACTTGTTTCAAAGGAATATGTTTATTGGTAATAGTAGTTACTTCGATTTATTCTTACTTTTTTTCAAATATTCCCACCATCTCACACATAGAGCAGGCAGAGAGAATCTAGTGTTTTTGAGACAACGTGTTGAGTGGCCGAACTCATTCCCTCCAACGGGAATCGAACCCAAAACTTTCGCGTTTATAGTACATGTAACTATCAAATAAATTACCGTGTGAATGTGAACGTAACATAGTGACATAACCGCTATTCAGGTTAGGTCAGGTTCGATAGTCACAAATTAATATTCATAATATCCGAAATCGTTTTTT
>HE671181.1:44840-58266 GCA_000313835.2 Heliconius melpomene melpomene | reverse complement strand
CGGTGACTATTTACGTGACGGTTGTGGTTCGATTCTCAATTTGGGAATGGAATCAAGGGAGTTAATTCTTGACATTCTGTGGATTTCATTCGCAACGAACACGCGGCGTTGTGCTCTGTCATTAAAACGAATTTTGGTGAAAAGTGGATAACGGAGTGCCTTGACCCTTGACACTAGGGATCTGTAATGAGGAAAATAAATTTTTACCTTTATTGCGTTCTCCTAAACTCCCTAATCTGCCTAAATGACTAACTTAAGCAGTTTCGTCTGTCCGTTGTCTGTCAGTCGCTCAGTAACGGAAGAATTTTACGTATTATTATTACTGTACATACAGTACGGTCAACAAGTTGTGGCCATCCTGAAGTTAGATTTTCTGAATTTATCCGAATTGTTCATTCGGAAAGAAATTAAAAATATATAAGAAAACTAACATCAAATCTGCGCAGCTGGTTACAAGCGACCACGACTTGTTGACCGTACTATAACGTAAATGTATAATTATTTACATCGTAGTGCAAGCTCTAATTAACTTAGATCGAAAAGATTTATTTTTAAATATATATTTACATTTTTTATAATTGTACTCAGTTGAATGAACAACCTACACGACGCTAGCGTGTTTCATTAATATTCTCTTTATATAACTTTTTTAACTTCACAAATATATCTCGTATCAGCAGGGTAGGCAGAGGGAACCTGGGAATGTAGTCTTAAGACACTACGTTCCCATTAACATACTTCCGTAATCCACTTTTCGACGCATCATCGAGGCATTGGCCTCTAGTCAATATAACTAATTATAGTCATATTTTTAATAATTTGATTGTTTCGTTATTTTAAAGGTTACTTCAAAATTAATGATTTTATAAATGACAACACGCCTTGGAAATGAAATGTTCGCTGCAGTCAGTTTCAAAAGTATCAATATAACAAATAACTAATTTAATATGTATTTGTATAAAAGTCATTTAAAAAAAATCTTGCGAATTTCTTGCGCCGGTTTTTCTTAGGTCTGAGGCACTTAATTTTAGTCAACTTTTTGTGTATAATCCATTTATCTTTTCCACATAAGCAATCAAGCCTGTGGTCAAATCATCAATCCATCATCCCACACATAGCAGGGTCGGCAGAAGGAACTTGGAAAACTACACTTCCGTTCTCCACGAGAGCGGGGAAAATATTAAATATCTCATTTCCTCTACTAAGAATCGAACTCACAACCTGCTATCGCACTTACAGCCTCTGCACTCCTAGTAATATAAATATAGGTATAAAATATTTTAGAACTGCACTATTGTAGGTGTCCTACTTCCGTCCCCGCAGTGCACGCCTGTGCCAAAATTGCATTGATCGATAGTCCGACTGCAACTTCAATTTTAAAGTAAATTTAGTAGATTGCAAACCTAATTTTTTTCTTATAGTCCATACTAATACAAAAGTGAAGTAGGTTTTTGATCTTGAAAAAATATTTTTTATGAAATATTTTGTCTGGCTTAGAGATGTATAGTTTTAAGACATTCCATTCCCCATTAAATCATTTTTCTAAAGTAAAAACTGCAGTAAAAATCTAGATCTAGGCATTGGACAAATACTGTGACCTAATTTTACGATCTCAGAAGCCTACAACGTAACTAGGTCAAACAGCTCTTGATATTCCATATTAGCTTTAAGACAAGTAACCTATTTTAAACGGTAGTTTTATAATTTTTGTATGTATAATTCTTTATACAGAAGTATAAAAGTGATATATTTTTGTATTTATCATATATATAATTCTATCTACAGAGTAGAAGCGGCAGAGACAGTGATATCTCACTTTCTTTCCATACCAATTATTTTAGAGACATGTCGAGTGGCGTATTGCGATGCTGTACATTACATAACCAGAATGATGAAACAAAAATAAATAATGATAAAGTAAATAAAGATTTCTATATAATAGATATGTTTTTGAAATTGAATTGAATTTCTATATAAATAATCTTAAGTTTCATCGATTCAATTATATGTGTCCTTATTCATTTACAAAAGCAAAAAACAAGAGACGAATCGCGGCGCGGCACACCAGGTTTCCTGATATGCGGGAAAAGCGTGAATTTGCATAGAAATATAAATAATAAAGATTCATATGTTATATTAGGAATTGCTTAACTGTTCACGGTAGTGTTGGGTTCGATTTCTTCGTTGAGAAATGTGAAATGTTTATATAAAAAAAAACCACATTCCCGCTATAGCAATCTGGTTGAAGGAAACGTTAGAACGCGTTGGTTCTGGTTGACACGAAATGTTGCAAAAATGAGTGGAATGAACAGACAGAAATGGAACTTTGAAAAGTTCCTTTTTCAGCTGTAAGCTGTATCACGCATCTAGCAGGGTAAGAAGAGGGAAACTAGTGTTAAGACTCTTTCTTTCCCTGGAATGTGGGAATCCGAAAGCCGCTCAAGTTTCAAGAAGTCAAGAAGTTAGGTTAGGTTAGGTTCCCACGACTGGGAATCGTCGTCACAGGCATCGCTTTTACAGTCAGTATGTCAGACGTGCCACGGCGTCTTTATGTTGAATGTAAAAAACTGTAAATTAATTATTATTAATAATTTACTGGACGTAAATATGTACCTATATATTTGTAAAGAGGCTTAACAAACAAAACAATATAAAAAATATAACCTATATTACTTATATTTATAATCACATATGTATTTTTGAAATCTAAACATTTTTTAAATTATTGAATATTTAAAAATAATATATTGAATTATTATTACAAAAAAAAATTATAATTAATTTTTACTTAAAACAATATAAACACTATCACCTCTATCACTCACGCATTATAAGCATAATGCATAATATATACGAAACCAGGTCACTAATATTGAATAATAATATATTCAAAATAAACCATCACCCGCCATCCTAAAACTATATACATAAAAACACAAAAAAAAACCATTTCCCAAACGAAAAAAAAAACAGTTTCGCTTTTTCCAATTCCGTTTCCCTACAATACGAGCATACATCAACCGGTTGGCATAAAACTTTTACTTTTGATATATTATGAGAAATAATATTTAGGTTACTGTCAATATTTCGCAATAACTATAAGAGATCTAAAATCAAAGTTATATATAATAAGCTGTTATATGTAATAGTAAATAAATATATATGTTTGTACGTACGTACTCGTATATATAATAAAACTGACCTGTCCTATAGAAAATTCACGGGGCACTACCACTAGAACACTCACTGCACTAAAGTCATCGTAAAATCAAGAATTTTGGGGCCAAGAAACGAGGCTTGTTACGTAACTGTTACAAAATAACTAAAATATTATGTAAAATGCGTTTTTTTTTGGGTAAGCGATGCGTTTTCGACGGCGTTTCGCCTTAAAATGACGTTAGTAGAAAGTGGAAGATAGTCGCGTCGATCCCCCTTCCACTGTTGTGAATGAAATAACCTTCAAGATTGGTACCATTGATTTGGGTATGCCGAAAAAAATCGCTAAGGTTTTGCTTGAAATGACGGTTATAGCGGGTTCAATGACTGTTTGACAAAAAGATTATTCTATTGAATTATTTTTTTCATTTACTTTTTTTCACCTGAAATAGAGCAAAATAGACCGAGAACTAAATATCAAGACACTCCATCCTTCTATTTCAGTTTGAATTCAAAATGTTCCGTGCTAAGGGGCGGAGCTTAACGCCGCGTGAATGTAGAGTCAGCGACTGCGATACGATTTGTTACATAAAACATAATTAGGAAGTGATAAGTTATTTTCTTTAACTTGGTGTATTGGTTTCGTCATAATATTTTGGCTGCGTCAAATCGAGCATACGAAAAGTAGGTCACATTAATCACGCGTTCTTTTATACAAATGGTTGGCGAATATATGTATTAAATAAGATATAATGAAAATTCTCTATAATAAGCTCCTAAATACAATATAATATACATTGCTAGTTTATATATTGCTACTAAATATCTAAGAAAATATCTTTTTTTCTTGTTCCCGTAGGAATATCGAGAAAATCTCAACTTAATGCTCCCTTGCAGCTGCTGCAGCATCACTTTTTTCCCACAGAGACAGAAATTGCCTACTTTTATAGCTCTTGCTTTACCCGCATCATGACAGAGGGAACCTAGTGTTAATTCACTTCACTAGTTGGAGAGGCACATTAAGAAGAAGTGTTAAGTCAATCTTGTTTTCGCCAACGTCCTAGAAGCCATAGACGGCGGAGACGGACGGCGGACGGGGTCTTAGCAATGGGCGTAGGAATGGCTGTTTAGCAGTATCTGATAAATAATAAAAAAAATATATGTAAAAAAACACTTCTAAAGTTAAGTTAATAAAATTTCACATTTTTTTTCAAAATGAAAAAAAATCACAATTTCCTTTGGAAAATAATTAAATCGACAAATAAACATACTGCTTGTTCTATAATGTAACAATTTCACGCTACATCGTCATTAAACCATGTCAACCACTGAAGGCCAGAGCCTTGCCTGGAAAAATCTTTGGGTGCGCTCATAGACCAAAACTACCTACTTTTGGCCTTAGCTTTTAGATCGCTCTTAAATAAACTCTGAAATAATCAAAGTTCAATCACAATTGCTGCAGTATAATTTAGTTAAACTTACTTTTCCATTTAAAACATTATGCTTTATATATGTATATCTGCCCTACGTGACTTAAACAGCAAGTAGTTATTTCGACCCACTTTGAATACAGTTAGAAATGCGGTTACAATTGAAAATATATATATATGTATTTATGTTTGTACTTTATATATATGAATATATTTTTAGACACTCATTTTCCTCTATAATCTATAGTAGAAAGACAGAATCTAGTGTTCTGGCACTCCGATATTAGAGATTGCTTAAAGCAATAAGACCGCCTTTGCATACGTGTTTTTCTTTCAATTTTATTTGTGTTGTTTTTTCTATATATTTCTTTTATGTGTACAATAAAGTATATTCTATTCTATTCTATTCCGATTTCCCATCAATTTTTCGAGTCATTACGAGTTGTGTTGTGGATTATAACTCCGCGGTTTCTCTTGTTAACAGAGTGAGGAAATGATAATAATTCATTCCATCAAGTGGAAATCGAATCCACAGCCGTTGCGTTTACAGTCAGACGATGTTCCACTGCGCCACGATGACGACCTCTACATAATATATTTTTGAGACCTTTAACCTCATTACTCTGCTAAAATTCAAAACATTGTGTGTTATGTGGTAGAAGCCAACGCAGCACTTTTTTCAACTAGAGTTAGGGAATAAATATAGTTATTTCTACGAGTGGGATCGTACCTATAACCATCGCGCTTACAGAAACGCGCTGTTCCACTGTGCCTCGAGGGTCTTAAATATATTTATGTTTACGTTTATTAATGATGAATAAAAATTTTCGCTTACTTTATTATTTCTTGACAGTAACCTAGAGTTTTGCAAATTAACGCAAAGTGACGCACTTTTGTGATTTATACTGTAGTGTGTACTGCTGTAGTGGTGGGTCACTCTGTTGAACAATTTTCACTAAGTTACGAATTAAGCATGACAGAAATATTTCTTTCTATTATATAAAAACAGTTTTGCGTGAATGAGTGAGAGAGATATTCTAACTTTAAGCATTTTTTTCTCCTCTCACCGCCCAATTTTCGACACATAGCGTTTTAAATGGCTGTTAAAAAATAAAAAAAAAACTGTTAAAAAAAAAGTTACAACGGTAACATTTTTAACGTTAACTCGACTACGGCTTTCTGTAAGGTCATCGCTTCTCAGTGACCCCTGGAGGCCAGGTCTCCTTGGAAAATATCTCCAGATACACCCATGAGTAATTTATATGTGCGTACCATATTGTATGCGGGAGGTTATAGAAATTGTACAGTCTGTCTCGAAGGTTAAGTAAATTAAGATAATTTTAAGCGAAAAATTACACAAATCACTTAAAATTCGTCAATAAGTACTTGTATTTATTACTATGGTTATCTGTATTCAAAATTGGTCAAGTGCGAGTCGGACACGCCTATTGACGATTTTGTATAAGTTTCACCATTATAGGTCAAGGGAAATCTTAAGTTTGCGTGCGTACGAACTTTTTGTTTAACTACAAATAAGGTTCAGTGCGTTAATATCCAGAAATGTGGGTTCACCGATATCGTAATAGAAAAATTGTTTAGAGGGTAAGCGTGGCGCACGAGCACACGGTAGGTTGTGGCTTCGATTCCCACTCGAGGAAACTACTCTTAACATTAGGTTCCCTCTGCCTACTCTGCTGCGTGCGGGATACAGTTTTATGCTATTAAAAAAAACCAAATAAGTATTGGTGTTTTTTCCTGTGATTTAAGAAATACTTCTAATAACCAATTTTTAGATTTTTCCCATTATTTGCATTATAATTTTTCACCTAATACAAATTTTTATAATTCTAGGTTAAAAGGATGCAGATGTCCCATAGGTTTTGATCACGTGACGAATGTCATATAAAATAGAGAAAAACCTAAACGCTCTTGTCTTTAAAAGGCGTTAAATTGCAAGCCTAATTTCTTTCTGTGCGTATAGCCTTGGATATTTGATATTAATTTCAGCTTGATACGTCCAAGCGATCTAGAGAAAAATTTTTTTTGACTGAGGGACGGATAGACATACAAACAAAGTCATATAAAAAGTTGCATAATTTTTTAAAGCATGGAACCCTAAAATTGGTTTTTCGATTTTAACGAGCCTTAAATCATTAACAATTTTCTTTAATGTAAGCTTTTAAAGAGCTTTTCGACCTCAATAAATTTTTATGACATGTCATCTTCATGTAATTTGGTAGTTCCGGTATTACCATATTCAATACAGCCTTGGCTGGAGTCCTTATGATGAAATATTACTTGATAAGGATGATAATTCGAGATATTAGGTCAATCAAGAAATAAATCAATAAATAAAAAAATCATAAAAATAATATTAAAAATATTAAAATAATAATCATAAAAAAATTTATGAACGAATATCTTAGATATAAAAAACTTGCAAAAATTTTAAAAGAAAGAGAAGAACTTGTTTGATTTAGCGCGTCAATCTCGATAACTGCTCGTTCAATGATATGCTAATTCCAAAATTAGTCGTTAAAAAACCTTTTTGCGTGGAAGACAGTTTAATTGGATAAAAAATTTGGCCAAAAAAGTATGGAAGGCTCGTCCCCTATTTTGCATGGGCGAGCACGCCAGCGAGGCTCAGGGGCACAATGCCTCCAGAATTAGGCGGAAAGTGGAGAACGGAGTATCATATCATCAGCGTGAAGCATAAGAAAAGATACATAAAAATATAATATCATTACAATATTATAGGATATCAGAATTCGTGATTATTACAACACATACTTACGTTAGTTACTTTGTTGACTGCTAGTAGAGTCATATGCAGTTAATTATAATTAACAATTAACTGAAGAGGTCAGGTTAAACAAAACCCGAGTGTTAATAATTTCATTATTTTCTTATAATACATTGTCTCTATTATAGAAAAAACTTGTTATCTGTAAAGTAGTTAATTGAAATTATTTTTTTTTGATAAGTTAACATACATATATTGAGACATTCAAATATATTTTTACTTAAATATACAGATTATAACAATGTGCTTTTTAATTACAATGAATGAATAGTTTACCAAAGCGACGAAATTAAACTGATTCATGCCTTCAAATGGGAATCGAACCCACAATAACATATATGGAATGGTATATATTTCATTTACATTGCCTATATTTAGTATACGAAACGCGGCGTTGAGTTCCGCTTCCCAACACATAATGTTTCGCAAATTCGACGGAAAATGGAAAATGAATTGTGTTAATACTAGGTTCAACTCGTCTATACGGAAAAATGCGTGAAGATGCTATTTTTAACCGCTCTGGTAACAGTGCAGGATTGGGTTCCGCTTTACAACCACTCAACACGAAAATTAGAAAATGGAATATCTTGACACTACTCACTAGGTTCTCTCTTCCTACTATGCGTGATAAAGCGTGAAACTAAAAAAAAAGATAAACAAAAGAACATTTATAAAAGACCCACGCCACAGTCTAAAACTTAAAAATTACTTATTTATCGTTGTTATATAAGAAAACCTTGACTTATAACGAAATTTTGTTGCGTTAGATGCGATTGTAAATATTATATAATGTTACGATTTGTTAAGCTCAGGCCCGCTGCCGTTACACAGTGCTATTATTACGGATTTAATTAGATATTTCACGTTGCTAATTAATAATTGAGGCATTGAGGCCGTCGTAACGGGGTGGTTGTGGGTTTGATTACCACTAGAGGATATCATAAAAACCAACGCCGCGCGTAGTCTCATGACGGTCGTAGGCTCGATCTTCACTCGAGGAAATGAATAATTATTTATTATTAATATTTCAATTTCTTCGCTCTGACACTAAGGCAGGCACTCAACGCAACGTTTCGAAGGATTGGGCGAAAAATGGGGAACTGAGTGTCTTAAAATTAGATTCTCTACTAAACTATGTTTTTATTTTATTTACTTTCATTTTATTTTTATTATTTCCCGCTCTTTTAGACAAAGTGCAGCGTGGAGTTTCGCTACTCGACAGTCACTACGCAATGTCTTGAAAATTTGGTGGAAAGTGATGAAAGTACTGTCTTGTCTGTCTGGGGATATTCCGTTCACCATTTGATCCTAGTATCAAAGTTCCCTCTGGTATCAGGAACAACGCATGAACCTTTTTTTTTCATAATAAATAATTAAAAGAAATCATACTTTTAAGTTATGACTAAATTTTTTTATAAACTAATAGTATTTGATTTTGTATAGCTTTCTCAAATTGTCATGCGACTTATTATAACTATTATGTTTATTGAGGCGCTAATAAAATTTTTATTGTGAATAATAATAAAATTTACAAAAGTATTATACTTTCTTTTAAACTATTAGTTTTAATTACAACTTTCATTATTAAAGAATGTTTGAATTTTTGTATTTGTTTTTTTATATTATTTAATAAATTCTGAACGAATTATTTACTTAACAACTGAACTGTTGACAAGTGACAGTGACGTTCAGTGACGTTCCATAAAAAGTATTGATTCGTTTGTTTTTAGTTTGTCTTTTGATAAAAAATAATTCAATATAGCTCTAGATAAATTTTCTTTTAGTAGAATAAAGGTATAATATTAAAATTTACATTTTGCGACTTAATTACTTGTAATGTAAAAAAAATTATATGTATTTCTTAAGTAGTTCTTGAGGCTATATAACAAAATGTTTTTTCGATTTTGTTTCATTTCAGTTTTTTAAGTATGTTGCCACGACAATACCTAACTGAGCAAGATATAAGAAGACGACAGATCGACACATTAAAAATTTTCAACGACAATGTCACAGAAATGAAAGAGAACACAGAGTACAGAGTCGACTTCAGTACTGATGGTCGAAATTTGAGCTTAAACGTGGTATTACCACCAGATTTTCCCAATGAAAAGCCTAACATATTCGTAAATCCTGTGTTTCCACATCCATGGCTTGCTGAAAATTCTAACCAAGTTGTCGGAGCTCCAGGCTTAGTGAATTACACTCCTCATGCAGACTTAGGTCGTATAGTACAGGCTATTATACGTGAATTTCAGAGGGCTGTGCCTAATATATTGGGTCAAGAAGATAAATCAACAGATACAAGTCCTCAATCTCAATATAGCGCTCAATCTTTAATGTTTCCTGAACTAGGTGAATTAACTATTGAAGAATTACAGGAAATAATGGAAAATCCAGATTTGCAGGTATAAAATTACCACACTGTTTTATTATTTCACTAGTTATATTTGCCATACAAACATAGATTGTTAAAGTTAAAAACATTATTTATGTTACTAAGAATAAATTAATTATGTCTATACTACTACTTACAATAAATAAGTACCTTATGAAAATATTTCTTTATAGATTTTAAACAAACCCTTCCATCCAGTTTGTGTGGAAATTTTTAATTTTGTTTTATTGAAACAAAATGTAGAGTTCAGTCATGATGCAAGCAACAGGTTGTGGATTCGATTCCGACTCTAGGAAATGAATTATTTAATATTCTCATCAAGGCTCAAACCCACAACCACCACATTAACAGTCAGACTCAGTCCCATTATAATTTTTAATTAAAAATTTTTTTGCTCGTTACTACTTTATAGGACAAACTACTAGAAACAAACCCACAACTAATAGAACTTGACCTAAAAACAGAAGAACTAATGACAAACATAGAAAAAATAGCCCAAGAGAACATATTAAAACAGCAAATGCTGGACAATTTAAAAACAGATGTCTTAGACAAAATTTCTACTATAGTACAAATGAAAATGGCATTTGAAGAATTGAATAGAAAACATCAGAAGTTATCCGAGATGTATGACCCGCACAGGATCAAAGATTGCTTGAGGGAAGCCGCACAGAAGGCTGATGAAGATGCTGAAACTATTGCTGAACAATTTCTATTAGGTATGTTTGTGTTTATTTTTTCTTTTTCACATTCTATCCCACTCTCGATTTTAGAATTTTAGAAATTTCATATTGTAGTCCAATCATTATAAGGTAGGCAAGAAACTACTATCAAGAGTCTGCATTCTCCATATAGTGCCCAATTTTCAAAGCATTATGCTCATTGTAGCCAAATCAGAGAAATCAATTCATTGTTGCTGGTGTTGTAATTGAATCCACAACTGTTATGCTTACAGTCAGAAACAAAAGATTGAATAGAATACACCATAAGTTATCAAAGATGTATGACACACAGGACCAAAAGTTGTTGAGGTAAGCTGCATTGAAAGCTGATTATGATTCTGAAACTATTGCCGAGGAGTTTGTTTTTTTAGCCTCACACTGTATCCTGCTTATAGCAAAATTAAGATAAGTACATAGAACCTAGTGTTAAGGCAACTTTTTGCTCTATTTCGAGATTTGATTGCGTGTTGAATGGCGGAAGTCAAGGCCGCCGCTCGCTCTCATAACAAGGCAAGGCGCGGCGTTGAGATCCGCTACTCAACACGCAATACCTCCAGAATTTGACAGAAAGTTAGGAACAGAGTGTTTTAGGACTAGATTGCCTGCTGCTATGAGATACAGTAAGAAGCTAAAAAAGTAGCTTATCGGTTTTTCCAGCATTTCATCATAGATAAATAATATCCAATAGTAAAGTAAGGCGATTCCGTTCAGTAAATCTAAATTATTTTCTGTCTATTTTCAGGTAAACTTCCAGTGGAAACATTTGTTTATCAATTTGCTGAGAAGAGAGCGTTAGGTCAAGCGAGGAGAGCGAGAGAAGAAAGATTGACACATCAGTTAGCTCAATTAGATAAGGCTACTACTTAAATAATATAATATGCATAAAAAAACCGGGCCAGTGCGAGTCGGACACGCGCACGAATGGTTCCGTATCGTATCGTTAACTTCATAGTTAACGGAAAAAAAATTATGTCTGTCGTATGAAATGCCCCCATAAATATTTATTTTATTTAGTTTCTTAAATTTGTTGTTATAGCGGCAACAAAAATACATTATCTTTGAAAATTTTAATTGCCAAAACTATTACATTTAGGCCAGACAGGCAGAGGAACGGACACAGGAGTGTTTGGGTTCAATTTTTACCCTTTGGGTACTGAACAAAATAAACCGCTTGCGTTATTTAGCGGTTTCGACTCCCTTAAAGAAATCTTTCCGTATTAAGATTTCTAATAGTTGTGGGTTCGTTTCTAATAGTTTGTCCTCTAAAAATGTAATAAGTAGAGATTTAATTATAAAATAAAAATTACAGTGAGATTGGTACTCACTGTTAATGTAGTGGTCGTGAATTTTGTCCTTAATAAAAATATTACATATATAATTTCGTCAAGTGGGAAATGCATCGAAAATGTAGAAATCTTTACGTATTACGACTTTTTATTATTTTTTTCTTTTTCACAAACTCTTTACTGACTATAATGAACACAACAATAAATTTATTAAATTCGGTGAAGTCGTTCCGGAGTTATACGCGTACATACAATTGTAGGTTGCGATTTTGTTTATATACATACTTATTTAATTTTATACTTAAATGTATATTAATTAAATTAATATTAAACTTTCTTTAATTTGGATTGATTGGCTAGTGGAAAGTAGAACGGAGTGTCTTTTGTTTTGGTGTTTGTTGTTGTTGTGTTGACATTTAATTTATTGTAAAAATAATAGTTTTTTTAGCTTTACGCTTATCCCGTACTCAGAAAGGGAGGCAAAAAAGCCTGGAAACTCCATCCCCATTAAGACACTTAAGTTCCTCACTTAAGTGTCTCAATTCCGGAGGCACTGCGTGCATAGTGGAAAACTCAAAAAAAGACCGAAAGTACATCTTTCAGTTTCATTCAATTCATATCTGTAAATAATGTTTCTTATATTTTAAATTAATAATAGTGAACGAACTAAAAATTTCTATAATTTCCGGTTTTGATAAGATCTGACTGTAAAAGTCTATTTCTTCTATGATTTTATTGTTTTCCCATAAATTTGCTAAATTTTAATTAAAAAGGAATAATGGCATTGTGTTTATTTTTTAGTAATATTGAAAAGTGCAATAATTAGTTTAAAAAGTTATGATTCTGCATTAATTATTTAAAGATTTTGTTTATTTTGTTTCAGTATATTTTTTAGTTAATTTTTCCTATTGATTCTATAAAAAATTTACTCATATATGTATATGTTTATACTGCCCTGGTGTAGTTTAAAATTATAGAAATGTAGTAGTAGTAGTTTTTAATATCTTTTTTTATATTAATTGTCGATTTTTATA
The DNA here is from genome assembly GCA_000313835.2 of Heliconius melpomene melpomene. Classification (NCBI taxonomy): domain Eukaryota; kingdom Metazoa; phylum Arthropoda; class Insecta; order Lepidoptera; family Nymphalidae; genus Heliconius; species Heliconius melpomene. Next base: position 45,440 of record HE671181.1, on the reverse strand, counting down.
AGAAAAAAAATATTTCAAAATATTTATTTTATTTGAGGCCAGTCGTGGCGCAGGGGCCGCACATAGCATAGAAAACCGAGGGAACCTGGTAACATAGTGTTAGGATACTCCGTCCTCCAATTAGGCTTCCGTTCCCCACTTTCCGCCAAATTCTTGAGGCATTGAGTGTTGAGTGGTGGAATTCAACACCACGTGTACCAGTACCACCAGTAAACTATTTATGGAATATGGTACGATTTTATTTACTGCGATCAGAAGTTTTAATATTCACTCTTGGTATTATTATATTCTTGATGTATCTTCAAACTATCGGACTATGGAGCAGAACACTACTCAGCAGATTATCACAGGCAGTGAATCCTATAGGGGCTGTTCAACGTATGAAACTATTGGATGGTTCTGACGCTGATAAACAAAGCTGGGAATTAAAGGGGTCCCTAAGTGCTGCTTACGCAATTAAAGGGAGAAGAATGCATATGGAGGACAAATTTATTATTAATGAAAACATAAATAACTCTGGCATATCCTTATTTGCTATATTTGATGGACACGGCGGAGAATTTGCTGCCAACTATGCTAAGGATCATCTTATACAAAATT
>HE671181.1:28293-44740 GCA_000313835.2 Heliconius melpomene melpomene | reverse complement strand
AATAAGTAGAGATTTAATTATAAAATAAAAAATACAGTGAGATTGGTACTCACTGTTGATGTAGTGGTCGTGAGTTTTGTCCTTAATAAAAATATTACATATATAATTTCGTCAAGTGGGAAATGCATCGAAAATGTAGAAATCTTTACGTATTACGACTTTTTATTATTTTTTTCTTTTTCACAAACTCTTTACTGACTATAATGAACACAACAATAAAATTATTAAATTCGGTGAAGTCGTTCCGGAGTTATACGCGTACATACAATTGTAGGTTGCGATTTTGTTTATATACATACTTATTTAATTTTATACTTAAATGTATATTAATTAAATTAATATTAAACTTTCTTTAATTTTGATTGATTGGCTAGTGGAAAGTAGAACGGAGTGTCTTTTGTTTTGGTGTTTGTTTTTGTTGTGTTGACATTTAATTTATTATAAAAATAATAGTTTTTTTAGCTTTACGCTTATCCCGTACTCAGAAAGGGAGGCAAAAAAGCCTGGAAACTTAGTATTAGGACACTCCATCCCCATTAAGACACTTAAATTCCTCACTTAAGTGTCTCAATTCCGGAGGCACTGCGTGCATAGTGGAAAACTCAAAAAAAGACCGAAAGTACATCTTTCAGTTTCATTCAATTCATATCTGTAAATAATGTTTCTTATATTTTAAATTAATAATAGTGAACGAACTAATAATTTCTATAATTTCCGGTTTTGATAAGATCTGACTGTAAAAGTCTATTTCTTCTATGATTTTATTGTTTTCCCATAAATTTGCAAAATTTTAATTAAAAAGGAATAATGGCATTGTGTATATTTTTTAGTAATATTGAAAAGTGCAATAATTAGTTTAAAAAGTTATGATTCTGCATTAATTATGAGGTATTTAAAGATTTTGTTTATGTTTCAGTATATTTTTTAGTTAATTTTTCCTATTGATTCTATAAAAAAATTACTCATATATGTATATGTTTATACTGCCCTGGTGTAGTTTAAAATTATAGAAATGTAGTAGTAGTTTTTAATATCATTTTTTTTATATTAATTGTCGATTTTTATAAGAAAAAAAATATTTCAAAATATTTATTTTATTTGAGGCCAGACGTGGCGCAGGGGCTATCCCGCACATAGCATAGAAAACCGAGGGAACCTGGTAACATAGTGTTAGGATACTCCGTTCTCCATTAAGGCTTCCGTTCCCCACTTTCCGCCAAATTCTTGAGGCATTGAGTGTTGAGTGGTGGAATTCAACACCACGTGTATTTATACATATTAAGTATGTATTAAGTATTAAAATAATATAAACATTCCATACAAAAGTTTTGAGTAAATTTAGTTTTTGTGTATACTGTACATGTTCAGGTTCTTTATATTAATGTTTATGTTCAATATGTATTTAATACAACAAATAAAGGTGAAAAGTGGAGAACCGAGGGTTAGGCACTAAGTTTTTTCTGCCTACTCTGCTTTGCGGGATAGTACGTGAATCTATCCCGCAAAGCAGAGTAGGCAGAAAATGTAGATGATACTCGTGATAATATAACTAGGCGTGAAATTACGTATAAACGTAAATTCGAATATTTAATATCAAAACATAAAGTGTTATTAATATATTTATTTTAAGTCTGAGTGGCGAAAAGATACAGCGTTTGACTGTAAACGCGACGGTTGTGGATTCGATGCCCACTCGGGAGTGTGATTGAATTGAAATTATTTCATGTAGCCGCCAGGTAGCCGTGTGTGTATACAATGTATATAATCAATATTAATATTATATTTTACTACTTACGTATACAAAAAAGTAGACTTTGTAACCATTTGTATGTTTAGCCTGTTTGTATGAATGATATAATAAATTATTGAACATTAATAAAATGTCTTTTTTTTATCCTAATTGTGGGTTCAAATTCCTTTTTAGGGATTTTCTACAGAACAAAATCATTTTTCCATAGATGTACGCTTAAACCTTAACTACGCATCGGATTTTGGTGTGGCTTTAATTAGATAGAGGGATTTATATTTATATGTATATTTGTATAATATATGCATAGGTATATTAATAATATAGGTCGTCGCGGTGCATTGGTACAGTGTGTGGCTGTAAACGCGGCGGTTGTGGGTTCCACTCCCAATTGACGAAATGTATTATTTAATATTTTTATTTCCTGGCTCTGGTAACAAGGGCCACCACTCAATATGCAATGTTTTGAAGTTTCTGCGGAAAGTGGTGAACGTAGTATCTTAACACTGGGTTCCATATACCTATCTTGCTATACTCCGGATATTTCAGTAACATAAAGTTTGTATTCCAGTAAAATAATCGAACCCACAACCCTCGTATTTATAGTCGTTCTGACTCGTTGCCAGTAGCGAGGAAATTTTATAATTCGTTATTTTTATAATAATATAATTAATTTTTAATATATTATATAAGTAGTTAATGATGATAATTCCTCCCTGGTGTTTTCGTTATTAACGTTCATTTATTAAATTAATTATAAAGAAATTATAATTTTTATTAGGTTAAGTGTTTTTTTTTTTAAATTATACCACACCTCCCATGTACTTACATATTACATTATATTTATTAATTATATATTTAATATAATTATTTTTTAATAATGATTGATACCCTCGTCGCTCAGACGCGTGAGCGCTCACGCGTGCGACACAACGCGACGGTTGTGGGTTGGATTCCAACACGGGGGAATGAATTATTTAATATTTTCATTTCCTTGAGCCCTCGCTTTGGTAACGAGGTAAGGTGCGGTGCGGCATTCTGTTTCGCCACTCAAAACGCAAGGTCTTAAGAAACGGTGAGTAGGCCGAAACTGAGAAACAGAGTGTCTTGACACTAAACGCCCTGTGCCTATCCTGCTGTGTGATACAGCGTGAAACAAATTTTTATTATATTTAATGTTTTTTTTTCTAATCCAACCAGTATTTTTTGAGAGCAGTACTTGCATCGAAACGAACACATCAGCTTAAACAATATATGCAGTGATGTTTTAAAAAAAGTAGAGGTATATTATATTTATATATAATATTGAAGCGCTAAAGAAATAATGGTTGTATAATAAAATAGATGTGTTCGCCCACTCCTCGCTTCGCTCACTGTAATAATGAAAAATAGGCAGAAAACTTTGCGTGCCGTTGGTATCCCACTCGCGCCGTTGAGTTCAGCCACTCCATATACAATTGTCTCAAATTCGAAATATCGAGGCTTTCTTTACTTACTAAGGTTTACTGTATAAAGCGGCAAATCCGTTTAAAATATTGGTTTTATTTTTTTTTAAATAAATGAAACAATATAATTAATTTTAAACATTTATTAAGTGTTTTATATTACATTGAAATGAATATTCTAATACAATTCAATTTCATTAAGTATTTAAAATCGAACTCGCTACCCATTTAAGGGTGATCCACCTGATTTGAACCATTAAAGGTCACAACATTATACATCATCTATTTTCATATTAGAAAATTATATTATTTTTATAAGTTACATAAAACAAGTAAGCATTTCTTATAGATTATTAGAAAACTAATATAAAATTTAGTATTCGCTGCGCATTTTTTTTTGTATGTACAGTAAATGTCTAAAAAATAGTTTTATTTTAGGCTTTAGCGTATAAAAAGTGAATATTAGTATAAAAACAAACGTTTTTTTCGTACAAACTTAACTGAAAGAAAATCCACATTTTAGTACATAAATTAGTAAACTATTTATTTACACAAAATAACAATGACAAAAATTATAATAAAATATAAAGAAATTAAAATAAAATCAAATAACAAAAAAACCTAAGAAACTATCTCTCTAACACATTGCATTGGTGGTAAGTTCAAATTTCAATATATTTAGATACTTAAAGCGTATAGCTCAGTTCCATCACTCATTACACCTCTGCACAAAAACAAAAATAAAATGTTCCAAAATTCAAAAAATAATTCACACTCGCATAGCTAAGTACCATATAGGAAACATAAACTTACTCAAATACAGTTTAGACACTAACTCCTCTCCTACACAAGAAAGTAGTAAAAGACGGACACGGACGGACATTCATATATTATATACATCTAACTCTTCAGGATCAAAAACTATTTCGGCATGAGGATCACTGCATAAGTCCCCACATTCGGCAGGATCAATGAAAATTATTGTCACGTTGCATTTCTGTAAAGACTCCTTGTCGTATAACAGCTTTTTGGTCTTGAATCTGTTTTTTATCATCATCGTTGGAACGGGTTCAGGTTCAAATTCTGATTGGGAACAGCTCGCATTTTCTGTTTTCATATGGAGCAAAGTCTGAATGCGATTTCTGAATATCACATCTTCTGTTTCCGGCAAGAGTTGGTCGACTAGCATCGGGCAATCGAACTTCTTTCTCAGTTTATCCTGAATATCCTTAATGTAACCTATAAAATAATTCTTCGAACGGCCCAGCCTTCGTACCTTTGATTCTTCACAAATTGAAAAAGCCAGCAAATTGATTAGCAAAGCTGCTAGAAGTAACTTCATTCTCACTTGACTTTTGGGAAAATTGTTTAAGTATGGCTCTAGGTTGTTTATAAAATCTAGATATTTATTTTTCTGTCTGGAAAGTACGTCTGAAAGCTCCACAGGTGAGAATTGTACTGAAGTGCATTACTTAAATCAATAATCGCTTTGCAGCGCAGCATCCGTCCCATTCTGGTTGGGTGACCATGTGATTTGGCATAAGTGAGTTAAAATAATTTCATATTATAAGTATGGGACTATATTTAAAGAGATAGTTTCTATTATTATCTATACTAATATTAAAAAACTGAAGTTTGTTTGGCTGAACTCGTTAATCTCAGAAACTAAGTACTGGTACAAATTGAAAAATTGTCTTTGTGTTGTATAGGTAAGTAGTCCATTTATCGAGGAATTTCTCTAGGAATGTGAAATTATACACAATTCTTAGACGAAGACAGAGATGAAGCCGCAGAGATCTAAGATTGACCGTGGCGTTCAATGCCGCCCTCCAGCAGTCGATCCGCAGAGTTTAAAATGGGTGAAATACGCAGATTAGAATTCTAGCACTAAAGATATCAGCTATACCTTGTATTGAAATCGAGTCGAGTCGAATTCCACCACTCAACACGCAATACCTCGACAAATTAGGGATAAAGTGGAGAACGGCGTGTCTTAATATTAGGTTCCCTCTGCCTACCCTGCGGTATGCAGGATACAGCATGAAGCTAAACTTCGTCATATACTTAATCATAATCGTCTAAAACACGTATCAGGTTTATAAATAAGAAGAACACAACTTTATAAACGTTTTTTTTATTAAAATAACTTGCATAAAATATATTAAAAATATTTATAAAGTAAATCTCTCATTTTCAAATATACAAAAAATCTTATTTAATAAGGCACATAAATCCATAGTAGCTACAGTTATTATCTAATATTAGTATAGTATAAAGATATATTATATGAAACAATTTTTATAATATAATTATGTACATTGTACCTACAATAAAAATATATTTAGAACACTGTTAGGTATGTTATGACTAGAGTATAAAAAAACTGGGTTGCCATCACAAATAAATAATTAATGGCAATAAATCTTTTTTTTTACAAGATTAGATTTTTTTTTATTGGGAAAGTTTTTCAAAGACGTGGGTTAGATTTGAATCCCACTATATATTTTTTAATAGTACATCATCAGGAAATGTTCAATACACACTAGAGGGATTGATTATTTTTAAATTATATCAATATCCTAGTTCTCATAATACAAAGCGCAGTGTTAAGTTCCGCCACGCAATAAGCCAGCTAGAAAATAAACAGGAAAATCATTTAAAAACTTAACAAAATCATCCCATAAACAGAAACCATCATTATTAATTTTACACTTTTCTAATTCCAATATTTCAAACTGAGGAGGCTTATCCGAAGACAGAACTAAAGCATTTCTTAATTGTTCATTAGATTGATATACATACTCAATTTTCAATAAATATATATTTTTTGATTTATCAAACCACTTTTGAAATACTATTTTACCACCTATAGGTGTAGAAACAAAGTTATTTTTCAAAAAATAAGGTTTAAATTTCATAGCATTGACTAAAACATTAATATTAGCATCGTGACCCATTAAAAGATTGACTTTAACATCTTTATTGAGAAACAAATCTTTTAAATATAAGATTAGAGGTCGCGCTAGATCATTTGCTATGTGTGTTGTATTATAAGTTACGTTATGGTATCCTGAACTTAATTTCAATATGACATCCCATTTTGTAGTTTCATTTAATTTTCCCCATGCTACCTCATTTAAATTAATCCCATTGTAATAAGCCATAAGAAATGCATCAACTGCTTCATTGCTTATTTTTAAAGGTCCAGACAATTTTGGTTTTTGGCCTGTGGCTATGTTAAGTTTATTTACTTCTTTATTCATATCACATCTCTTATCTACTATGCAAAAGCTTGAATTTCTATAATTTAGTACATTTTCCATATATCTATAAGAATTTTTTATATATAAGTGATTTAAAACACTTTCCATTTCTTTTAAGGCTATATTTTTAAAGGCATTGGTGGCATTATGTATAAATGGGGTGAAAATTGGATCACTATTGTTTGTAGATGCATGATGAACTGTAATATTACAGTTCGGAAAGCCTTTTGTAAAGGCTTTTGCAGAATACAAAGTCCTTTGCATAAAATTTGCATATACATATAAATCTTTTTCACTGGGACAGCCTTTTGGTAATACACCTTCATTGCTCAGCCAATTATAAAAATATTTACCCATATATTCTTCTAATAAAAAACCCCTTTTAGTCAAAAACCCAGGTTTCTCTTCAAACTCCGGCCACTGGTACGGCGTCATTTTATTTAAATTCTTAGACAAAGGAGTCCTTACATTATGTCGACTTAAAATAACAACTTTATCCAAAATTAATGAAGAAACGGAGTGATAAAATATGATATAAACAAATAGTGAAACTTGCATGATAGCACATGTTAATATAAAATAAAAAGTGCAAGCTACGTTTTTATTATACATATTGGCAGTGAAGGACAAACGAAAGCTGTTGTAAAAGATGCAAATAAATAATAGAGGTCAAGGGAATATACCCTAAAATGGTAAAATTTCGAAATCTTTAATAGATTGTACGTATTGTTTACATTATGTACCTATTTTTTTATTGAGAATCTTCTTCAACATCTTATAATTTGTACAAAATTGCAAAATCATAATGAAATTTGATTTGACAACTAAATATTTACATTTTAAGAGAAGCAAAACAATTCACAGACTATTATCTAATTTTTGAATGGATGTGCACAGGTTACATAAAGTATTAGATAAATAATGAATTATTTGCATTTAATTCTGTATATCTAATAAAGAATTAAATGCAAATAATTTTCATTTAAAATAATACTATAAATAAATAAAAATATTAACAATAAAAATAAAGTTTATTGTGTAAAAAGCGTACAATAATAAGACATTTATTTATTTGTATATGAAATGATTATGACTTAAAATAATAAAAAAAACTTTTTGCTTTTTTTTATGACTAAGCTTCTCTCTTTAGCTAAACATTAAATGTAAACTGGCTTTTATTAGCTTCGATCGTATGCATGTATGTTTGTAACAGAAACTTTGCACGTGATTGTGACCAATTTTGAAGTTGGATTAATTTGAAATTTTGTATACTTATCAAGGATCGATGACATTAAAACAATATAAAAAAACCGGTCAAGTACGAATTGGACTAGCCTACCGAGGGTTCCGCACCAATTTCCGAATTGTACAACTTCGATATTACAATTTACAATAAATACTTAATAGTTAAAAAAACTAAAAAACACGTTTCTGAAAAAAAAAATCAACTAAAAAATAATTAAAAGATTTAATAGTTAAGTCTTTGACTTAAGAGTATTACAATTTTATTACAGTAATTTTCCAGTATAAAGTTATAATTGTTTATAATATTAAGTTCTATTTTATTTAAGTCTTGGCACTAGGATATTTCTAGATTATATAAGTTAGGTTTTTGTTGTATGGTTAGACCCACGAAAAATGATATCAAACATACAGACAGACATGCTAAAATCTAGTAGTCAGGGGTACGGTTAATAAACTCAACTTAAAATAAAATGCTCATAAAATTAATACTGTCCAATCAAACTAAATAAAATTTTAAGGGGATTAAATGACAAGTAGATAGATTTGCGTTGCATCATAAAATAAAAACTAATAAACCAAACTGTATGATTTTTTTATGGGACTAAATAATAATTATTACGCATAGAACAAACAATAATTATATACGTAAATCAGTTTAGAAATGACTGCGTGATCGGTATACAATATAAATACATAAAAAATATGCCAACTGAAATGGCACCTGTTTTTGGAATACAGCGCAGCATTCTAAGCATGAGGGAAATATAAAAGATAAGACATACGAAAACTGGAAACACTGTACTTACTGCATTTGTTTTTTTTTATTTTATTTTATAAGGACGTATGAAATAAAAGTCTTAATTTTTTTATTTTATTCAGAAAGCTTAATTTAGCATTTATAGATATAGACATCTGTCGTGCCGCAAGGGCACAAGTGTGTGACTGTAAACGCGACTGGTTGTGGGTTCGATTCCCACTCGAAGAAATGAAATAATTATTTAAATTTATATTTTCAATACTTTGCTCTGGCGTCGAGGCAAAGCGCGACGTTGAATTTCGCCGCTCAACACGCTATGCCGGAATGCCGGAATTCGGCGTAATGGGGAACGGAGTGCCTTAACACTGGATTCCCTCTGCCTACCTAGGAAATGAAAATAATTTATTATTCCTACTGAAAATCAAACCAACAACGCGTCGCGTTAACAATCGACGTTGTTTGTTATACACATCAACAATTTCGTCATGTTATTCCCGTCATGTTATCGAGATCATAACATTTTATATCTCACTTACGTCATTTTATACGATAAGCTAAAGAATTACTAAATAAAATAACTCATTTCTTATCAAAATTGTAATTTGTCTAATAATAAACTACTATTTCATTTTGATCGTATTATATTCATGAAGTCATTCCATAAGCAAAAATCGTTTTCGTTTTTACTACATCCCGATATTTCCAGTTGGACCCAACCTGGGGGATTTACCTCAGATAATTTCGTATTTTCCCTTAATTGTTCAGTTTTTTGGTAAACAAAACTAACTTTCAAAAAATATTCATTATCATGCGACCACTTTTCGAACATTAATTTACCCCCCACAGGCGTAGTTTCGTATTGATCTGGTAGTGTATAATATTTAAAACCTACGGCTGACAGTACAGAGTTCAAATTCGCGTCATGTCCATGCAATAAGGTGAATTTCGGAGAACCTTTCTTGAATACATTTTTTATATAACCAATTATTGGTTTTGCAATTTCTTTGGCAGCGGCCGTTAAATTGAATCGTGAATTCTGATTTTCTTTCGTGATTTTAGTTAATAATTTCCAATTTTCATCTGTTTTTATTTTACCCCAAGCTACGTCTTCTGGTGGCATACCTTCGTAGTAACTCATTAGAAATGAATCAACTATTGTATTTCCTTGTTGTAAAGGCCCAATTAAATCTGGTTCTTCCCCGACTTCGTATACAATTTTATCTCTTACATCAAAACTGCATATGCCATCATTCTTGCACGCTGGAGAATTTTCCAGGTCTAATATTTTCTCCAATAAATCATAAGACTCTTTAAGGTCTAATTTATCTAAAGCTGCCTCCATTTCATTTATTACAATATCTTTTAATATGAGTGAATCGTTACGTATAATAGGATTGAACATAGGATCCATTTTGTCAGAATTTATCGAATAAACTGTTACATTGCACTTTGGAAACGCACCTTTTACGAATGCCTTTGCTGATTCTTTGGTCCTTTGCCTAGTATTGGAGTAAACGAAAATAGAGTCGTTCTGGCAATCTCCAGAGAACAAGGTTTCCTTTTGAAGCCACCGTGAAATATATTCACCTAAATCTTCTTCTAATTTAGCTCCCTTGTCAGTTAAAACTCCAGCTTCTTTCCACTCAGGCCAGGGATTGGAAGAGAACTGCTCCAAATTCTTAGTCAAAGGAGTCCTTATGTTGTGACGGCTCAGAATAACCACTTGTTCCAATTTATAACCACTTATAACCACAAGGAAATTTAATAATAGAAAAATATATAACATTGTACGATTTTGCATTGTGCTTAATAGTAATAAAAGTTTATTATAGTAGATTTTTTTACGAAAGATTGAAAAATTTTGACCTGCTATCAAATGGTTTGCAAAATGCGTCTGAGCCAAGGCCAGGACGGCCACTGCTAACTGGTTTATTGAGAGATTTTCATGTTGTGTATGAATAGATAGTAAGTAAATCTGACTGGCATATATAAATGTTGCCAATATATTTGAAAACTTACAATAAGCTATGTTGCTATATAAAATATATATATTTTTTTAAATATATTAATTTATATTAGCTATAAAAATATATAAAGAAAGAGAAAGAAAATACATTAATAGTTTTTTTTTCATTCCATATATTTATAGGTATTGTTTTATATTTTAGATTATATTTTACTATAACCTGATCTCGTCGTACTGGAAAAAGTTAAAAATATTTGACATTACAAGCTATGCTTCGATTTTCAGGCATGAATGTTTTATTTTCAAAATATATGACTTTTGGATTGGTCGTTGTATTTAAAATACTTAGGTTAAGAAAGTATCTTTTCGTTCTTACCTTCTGCCTAACGGCAGATCAATTAAGTATAAGTTTATATTAATTAGAATGGCAAAGATTAGCAGCGTCACACTTTTCTTCGCATTGGACAGTAAGCAGATGAACTAGTGTCAAGTTTACTAGACTTTTTTAAAAATAATTTCTCCGTCTGGGGATTGAACTGATAACCGCGTTTACACTCACACGATGTGCTACTGCGCCAAGACGGCCTCAGTATGAATCTGTTATATCCTGGGATGAGAGACACCTCACAACCATTTCTTTTGGAACTCAATACTATTGCACGATTAGTCTGATATTTTTGCGCGGCACCACAATGGTGCCTTGAATATACAAAAAAAACAAGCTTTTCCCGCATAGCTTAGTAACAAACAGATGATAGTGTCAAAACACTGAGTTCTTTATTTTCCCGAATTCGTTAGTGGAGCTGAACGCCGCGACTATTTTAACAGCATTCTTTCCCAGTTGATATTGAACCCACAACTAACATTGTCCAATTAAAAGACGCTATGACACAGCGACACGATGACCTAAGATTTACCAAAATTTATATTTTAAATAAACAGATAAGCAAGCCAAAAATAAAAAAAATATTGATAATTCTCAAATAAAATGTTTTACGCTTATCCTAAAGGGTATCGAACTCACGACCCTCAACGACTTATTAAGATTTTTCTTAGGTATATAATAAAGTATAATTTACTAGCGGCCCACTCGCGGCTTTACTTTTCTTTTTTTTGGGAAATTCCGGGATAAAAAGTAGTCTATACGTTGCTCCACAACCTCCTCTATCTTCCAGTGGGAATATATTAAATTGGTTCACCAACCGGAGATTCTGGGAAAGAATCCGGAGAAAGAGAAAGTCATACATATAAAACTTTTAAAATCGTTTGTTGGTGTTTAAATAAAAATGCATGTATGCACTTGAAAAAATACACGCACAGACACTCAGCTACTGCAATTTTATTTATATGAATAGATAACAGATGTATTATACATTTATTTCCTTGGACACACAATAGCTGTAGTATTAATTCATGCTAATAAATAATTATATATATAATCAGCTTCACGCTGTATCCCGCACACAGCAGCGTAGGCAGAGAGAACCTAGTGTTAAGACACTCCGTTCCCCTCTGCTGAATTCTGGAGGCATTGCGTGTTGAGTGACACCAGAGCGAAGAAATGGAAACATAAATTTTAAATAAATATTTCATCTCCTCGAGTGGGAATCGAACCCACATCCAGTCGGTTTTACAGTCACACTTTGGGCCCGTGCGCTTCGACTGGCCTCATTTATATAAATATAAAAGTAAATTTAATTCTGGGGAGGGCACAGTACCGCGCACAAGACCAAATTGCAAACAAGGCAGCAACGCACCTGTAGCTCCTCCGGTGCTGCACGGGGTCGTGGGCGGCGGTGGTCATCATCAGGTGACCTTGAATTTTTTTTTTCCATAAAAAAACATATAGGGGTGCCACGTCATTAACATTGCTTAATATAATCATTTTTTAATTAATAATTTTGATCTTGCAAATATAAACTTAGGGCAGTAATATTTTAAATTTCTAAGTAAAAAAGGAAAAATACTTTTTTAAGATAACGTAAACCAATTTGAATATCTCTACAATTTTATATCAAATTCACTAATAATGACATTCATAAATAGGTTTTGCAATATAAGGGGGTGAGGGTTAGGGGCGGCTCTAGCTCGTGCAGCGCCCCTGTGCAATGAAACCCTGGAGCACCCTAGGCCTGAATTCCGATGATTCTTTTTTTATTGGATAGGAAACACTTCAAGAGTTTGTTTCTGGATTTGGGGATTTGGACTGGAGGTTCTGATTATGGACTCCGGTGGAAGTCGGATTATTTGTAAAAAAATATAAATCTATCACACCAATATGATTTTGTTGTCATAAGAAATAAACAGTTAAAAATTAGCTTTCTAAGTATTTTTATGGTGTAAAACAAGCCCTTTCACTTGATATCCATATCAGGTGGCCTGTACAAATAATAATTGTAATATTGATTACATGTAATTTTATTATCATAAGAATTGAAGTTGCACTCCAAATGTCAACTCAATCGCTCAATTAATTTTGTAACTAATACACATATCTTATAGTCCACGCAAGAAAATTTGCTGTCAACTCATTAATTAGATATACCTATACATTCGTTAAATATATGACGCTGTTGTGACGCACTTAAAATAGAATGAAGACTGTAGAAAACCGGATAAGCGCGAGTCGGGCTCGCCTACCGAGGGTTCCGTACAAAAATTGGAGGTCTTTCTGAAATTCAAGCTTAGCTTAGCCAGAGCCCTTTCATCTGATACCTAACATTAATTTCCTGAAAATCAAGAGACCGTAGACCAGAGTATTTGGTTTGAATTTTAACTCGATTCCCAAGCGTTACTGAGATAAAGGCTCTTGACAGACATACAGACGGACAACAAAGTGATCTTATAAGTTCCGAGGTTCTCTCTTGACATGACCAAATCTGAAATTATTCTTCTGATGCCGCTTCTTATTCTAAATATTTAAATAATATAAATATAATATTTAAATAATATTTAAATATTTTTAGTTTCTCTTAAATATGTGTGTAAATAACGGAGTGTCTTTATACACTCCCTCACTTGTTTTAAATTTTCTCTGCCTATAATTTACTTTACTTTTTAGGGTCGGCAGAGGGAAGGTGGTCAGTCCCCCACGCATCGCGTTTTGTCTTATTACCAGAGCAAAAAAAAATTACAATAATTCATTCCGCCAAGTGGTAATCGAACCCACTACCTTTGTCTTTACAGTCAAATAGTATGTCACTGCGCCAAGACGGCTTCATAAATATACTTTAACTTATAGTAATTAACTTCATAACCATGTAAAAAGTATTGATAGTATTTTCCTAAATTAGACTTTTATCTCCCACTCGTAATATAAATTGGAATTTAATCAGAATTTTGAACATAAAATATAGTTATATCAGTTTGGCATTGTGTAAGCCACCTAACTCTACACGCTAGTAAAAGTACCAATCTTATAGTCTTTATTTAATTTAATGTTTCTTTTTATTTTATTTTACACATACATAGCAGGGTAGACAGGGAGAACCTCGGAATATTGTGCATAGACACTCCGTTCGTTACCGGAGGAAATGAAAATATTAAATATGTCATTACCTTGAGAGGGAATCGAACCCACAATAGTAGCGTTTACAATTATACGCTTGTGCCCCCGTGCAACGATGGCCTCATTTTTTCTATTTTTTATACTATTTACAAAATGCTCCCTTGCTCTGCCTTAACAAAATAATAAAAAAAGACACTCCGTTTTCTAGAAAGTACCCATTATTAGTTAGTTAGTTAGTTAATTACCCAGTGGCCCATTTATGAAACATCACAACAGGGGGTAGATAAAAATAATGTAATCAATTTATTATTATGTATAGGTATATAACCAATTCAAGGGCCATCGTGGTGCTGCGTTGGTGGGATATTGAGTTATTCATCGATAACGTTGTCAGAAATGGACCAAATTAAATGACACGGGAAGCACCTGCTTTCAAATAAAAAAAAATCATCAATATCGGTTCACCCAGTCAAAAGTTCTTAGGTAACAAACGTTAAAAAAAATACTTTCGAATTGATAACATCCTCCTTTTACAGAATTCGGTTAAAAAGTATAAATATGCGGTGGAAAATGCATGTAAATTGAAATAAAGATTCGGCGGCAGAGTTTGGCCAATATGCTTTAAATTTTTATTTCTAGGATTTTAAGTCCTGCGGCACTTGAAGAGCCTTCGCGAGGCCCTAGTTAGTGCGAGGCTGCAGGCAAGGGGCCAACTTTACTCACGCCTAGCTACTTCACTGCCGTCTACTTACCCTGATCTCCTATATTCGGGATTAAACGTGAAGCTAATAATAAAAATAAACAAATCCATCGAATGGTAATGGAACCTGTAACCATCGCGTCTACGATATCGCTTTACTTCATACGTTTGTTATTATTTTAACGTACACTGTACAGACAGACTGTTTATACTCGGGAACAATAGCACAGTTTTATATATAACCTCGTTATTTTTTTTAATTGCAAATTTGTATTTAAGTCATAAGTGTGTCGAATTCGATTATAATTTGTGAACGTTTGAGGTGATAAAGTTATATAAATGTTCTATAAATATATTTTAAATATATATTGTTAGAAATAATCAAATAATGACCATAGAGGTTATATAAGAACGACTCTAATTACTGGCTGGCACTTTTATGGGCTGTCAACGACGACTGAAAGAAAAGGATCGCTAACGTCACTCTGCCCGATGGATTCTTGAGAACCAAATATTGTTATTAGACTGCTAGATAATTCCCTTTGGTTGTTTAATAATTATTTGAAGCCTTGTTTTAATTCATTACATTTCCCACTTTATTTAATATTTCCAATAGTTTCTAACATCAGAAGTGGGATAGAAGCCTTAGTTACTAAGCCATCCCATTCCTGATCTTTCTAATATTTTTGTGTAATCGGGTAGAGTTACATAGCATAGCAATGTCTTCTGATAGCTAACGTTGCAAAACTAGAGGGAGGCTCCGTACGCGAACTCCCTCCCTACTAGTCACTTCGCGAGGTAAAGCCGCGAAGTCTAACTTCGTGTTGGTGCTGGGTGCGGTACAACGTGCTCCTGCACCATCGACATCAAGCTAAACAACGCCAATGCAGTTACCAGAGTTGCCGATATCTGTGGGACGACAAGCACCAGTAGAGCAATACAGCTGAGCGGTTACTTGAAGTGTGAATGAACTCTTTCACGGTGAGATCAAACCAATATTATGTTTCCGATTTTGCCCCAATATTCATGCCGTCGACACGTGGTCTGACGACATCGATAATGTTTGCATGCTTTACCAAATAACTGTAAAGATTAGACATCCTCTTCCTTGTGGTCAGGTTAGGCCGAGCCAAAATAAAATAATAGCCGCCAGGTACATGGTATGACATGCATAGCTGGTATTATTATGGCGAGGAGAATGGACACCAGATACATGTGCTGTTCTATTTGATTGATAGTTTCCCATTTAGTACCTTTTTGTTTTTGACTATGTATCAAACTTTTTGTGTACTCACCATGTTTTTGTTGTACATGGTGCTTATGTAAAGTCTACAGCTTATATTTGTTTTGCATTTTTTAGTTACTGTATACCTTTGTAGGTGTCAGATTGACTCACAAGAGATTGGTGTAAATCCTAATGCATTTAGTATTTGGTTGCGTGGGAACAGGATCCGACCCTAAATCCTACTATGTCCATTTTATGTCTGAGTTAATGGTATGGATGTAATTCTAATGCATCTAGTATCCGATTGCGTGAGAAGAGATCTGAAGTAAAATCCTACCACGCGTATTTGATTTTCATTCTTGTGTCATTGTTTAATACGAAAGTTCAAAGATACATGTTCAAGGACAGATTTCAGATACAAACTGACAATTATATTTGAAACTAATTACTACTAACGTTACTTATTACAATAACTAATTCCATTTCATATGACAGATCGTAGAGAAACTGGTAATGTGAGCTCTACTAATACTGATGAAGCTGGTCCTTCTAATGAAACGAAGGAAGGCATCGGGACGCTGCCATGTCAGG
>HE671181.1:11615-26816 GCA_000313835.2 Heliconius melpomene melpomene | reverse complement strand
TGGTTGCGTCATGGGGCCCAGGTTGACTAGAGACCCAGTAAGTCCGGTCTTACTTCTGTAGTGTCAGAGTGACTCACATGGGTGAGAAGAGATCTGACGCCAAAGTCTACAGATTATATTTGTTTTGTGTTGTTTTGAATTAAGGCATGTGGTTGCGTCGGTGGGGCCCAGGCCGACTAGAGACCCAGTGAGTCCGGTGTTACTTCTGTAGTGTCAGAGTGACTCACAAAGGTGAGAAGAGATCTGATGCCAAAGTCTATAGTTTATATTTGTTTTGCATTTTTTGAGTTACTGTATACCTCTGTAGGTGTCAGATTGACTCACAAGAGATTGGTGTAAATTCTAATGCATTTAGTATTCGGTTGCGCGGGAACAGGATCCGACACAAAATCCTACTATGTCTGTTTTATTTCTGAGTTAATGGTTACTTTGTAGGTGTCGGATTGACTCGCAAGAGACCGTTGTAATCCATTTTGTATCTAGAATGCATCTAGTATCCGATTGCGTGAGAAGAGATCTGAAGTAAATCCTACCACGCGTATTTGATTTTCATTCTTGTGTCATTGTTTAATACGAAAGTTCAAAGATACATGTTCAAGGACAGATTTCAGATACAAACTGACAATTATATTTGAAACTAATTACTACTAACGTTACTTATTACAATAACTAATTCCATTTCATATGACAGATCGTAACGAAACTGGTAATGTGAGCTCTACTAATACTGATGAAGCTGGTCCTTCTAATGAAACGAAGGAAGGCATCGGGACGCTGCCATGTCAGGAGAGGCCGTGTTAGAAATAATCAAATAATGACCATAGAGGTTATATAAGAACGACTCTAATTACTGGCTGGCACTTTTATGGGCTGTCAACGACGACTGAAAGAAAAGGATCGCTAACGTCACTCTGCCCGATGGATTCTTGAGAACCAAATATTGTTATTAGACTGCTAGATAATTCCCTTTGGTTGTTTAATAATTATTTGAAGCCTTGTTTTAATTCATTACATTTCCCACTTTATTTAATATTTCCAATAGTTTCTAACAATATATATATATATAAATATATATTTAATTTGGTATCTTTTCAGTTCACTATTTTTATAAAGACTTGAATAAAAATAGAAAATAAATCTTTGTGTTTAAATTCTAATTAAGCTTATACTTTATGTGAAAAAATATAAAAATTACTGAAAAAAAATATTTTTTTTAATTGCAAGTAGATAATGAAAATTAATAAAGAAATATGCGAAAAGCCTCATTTTATTGGACCATTATACAGAAGTTGTATAGAAAAATCCACGAAGAAATACTGGATACGGGGAAGTTTGAGACGGAGTGGAAGACTTGGAAGAAATTTTTATATTGGAAGTTCGTAAGTAATTTTAGTTTTTCATTTTTTATTGTCAAACTGTATCTTGCATATAGCAGGAAAGGCAGAGGGAGGCTATGTCAAGACTATGCTTTATCATGTTATCAGAAAAATAAAAAAAATTCAATCATCCAAGTGAGAATCAAACCCCACATGGGGAAATAATTATATTACATTTATTTTCGTTATCCCGCACTGATAGACAATTATTTTTATTTCTCCGCAATGTTTGGAAATTAATTGAAAAATGGAGAACGGAGTATATTCAAACTAGGTTCCCTATAATACGAAAAAAACGTAAATTATGTCTAAAACCGATTGTTATTATTTAAAGGACCTATTTGAGTCACTATGTTGCTTTACTTAGGAGATTATATTAGCAACACTTTCGAGTTGTTAATATACACTTTTGCTAAGAATATATTTTCAGGTGCCAGAATGTACAGCTAAAATTACATGAATGAAAATGATTGAATGAAAAATTCGCAAAATTTTAGTCAAATATAATAGTTATTTATTTTTGTCAATATCTATTAATTAAAGTAACATGTAATTCTACTGATATTATAAATGTGAAAGTTTGTGCGGTTGGACATATGTTCCATTTTAACTCAAAAAGTACTGAACAGATTGAACAGATGAAACTTTAGAATAATATAGCTTATAGCATTTTTTAACAAGTTGTCACTAAGCTAGCATTATGAAACTTTTAAAGAGTATTTTACATAAATACTAGTAGTTTTTAAAATTATTTCTTTAATAAAATCACTAGTAATTTTTTTTCGCCCCTGAAAGATTTTTTTAAAATTTAGTTTTTTTTTAATTATTTTTATTTTGATGTTATTTCCAAGATGTATAAGCCGATACTTAAAAAATAATGATATTATACGAAAGGCATATTATTAGGCTATATATATTATTAGGGTAACGTATCGAAATCAGTATTTAAAACGGAGCCCAATGAGAGTAGGTGACACAGAGTGAAATTTTTTTTTTTATTTTTATTTGTTAGGCCTTTTTGCATTAAGCCTATACATACATACACACGCGTGTTCCCTTGAAATTTGTCATATTATGGCAATGTTTGTCAGAATATCTTCAATAGGATTTGTAAAACTAACAGTTATGATACTGTAATGTAATAAGTCAATATTTTTCTTTCGCAGTTGAATCAAATGACGCTTCAAAGTCGTTGGGGATTTAAATTACTGAGACTAGTGAGAGTTCTCGGTTTTTTCTGTTATCAAAATGTTTTTCTATATAAAATTTTACAATTTAAAAAAATTTTGAAGTGCAATTATGAGAATTGGTTATTTTCATTTTTTTTATTTTTCCTACCTAGCCTGCTACGTACAGAATACGTTATATGCGTGTGGGGTGGGGGGATCGAAACATTAAATGTGCCCACCCCACAGATGGGTGTTGGGATCAAACCAATGACCATCGCGTTTATTGTCAAATTTTGTCCCGTTGCACTGTGACAAGATAGCCTCAACTATTAATAAGTAATAGTTAATTATAATTGATTATTTTGCCTAATTAATACTTTTAATTATTATAATAATAATAAAACAAACTTAATATTACAATCATCGTTATTGATTATAATTATAAATTATGCCGATTTCGACACTATAAGAATCAAAATTAACAGGTCAACCGGAAGTACCTTAACTTCCGGTCGACCTAGAATCATGAAATTTGGCAACTAGCATATACAGTTAGTACTAGTTCAGCAAAAAATTAATATCTAAGATACTTTAGGAAAGTCTATACCAATTTACAAAGACACAGATAAAGCAAGGGTATTTCCTTCTATATTATAACTGTTATATCATAAATCATTAAACTTATACAGTTATTAAGTTGTCTATTTTCTCGATTAAACTAATTTATAATTTAATTATAATGTTAATTATAGTCGTTAGTACGTTATATTTATATATTTAAACTAATAGTCGTATTTATATTATTAGTTAGCTGAAGAGTATGTTTGGTTGAATGTGCTAAACTCAGGAACCTATTAAAAATATTTTAGTTATAGTTTTCATAATATCGACATCGATAATCGATCGATAATATCGTAGTAGCGAAACTTAACACCGAGTATGGTCTAAATTACGTTATTTGATCTAAATTTTATATATAGATACAAAAATCAGTTAAATTAAGTTTAGTTTTCTTCAACAAAGCAAACAAACAAAATTATCATAACACTAAATAAACTGCATGCGCTATCAAATACTTTGGCAAATAAGCAAATATTTATAAAATATTGTAAGGATTATAGTTAAAAATAATTATTTTTAAATGAATCTCAACAGGTAGATAATTTTCTTATCTAATAAATGTCATCCTCTTCATGTGGGGTAGGTAAAGAATCTCTACGTCAAGACTTTATTGTATACGAGTACATGGGAAAAGGAAGGGGAGCCGTAATCTGTTCTTTGTAAACCTTTATCCCTTATCCTCAATCTCTAATCTACAAGGGAAGGATGGACTAAGCCCACTCCATAATCGTCTGTTGGCCATCCCAATTTTCTTTTTATAAAAAAAGTTAAAACACCTTTACAGAAAAATAACTATAAAAAAAGTTTATGGTATTTTTTTTATTATAATATATTTTGTATGCGGGATAAAGCGCATTATATTATTAGGTCACAAACAATTCATTGCCCTTTTGCCATATACAATATTGAAGTCTTCCATAAAACCTATAAATAAAAAATATACCAACCGAATTGAGAAACTCCTCCTTTTTGAATTCGGTTAAATAGTATCTACTTATACTTAAATTAACACAAATAGATACATTTAAAATTTTTGTTGTTTTATTTCACTGACGCAAGAGTGCGTGCGCCGCCATCTTGTTTTATACATAGCCCTTTATAAGTTCTTTGATCTTTGTCCTTCCACTAATACGTGATTTTAATGATATATTACAATAAATAACTACAACATTTTAAAATGAATAGGTAGGTACTCATAAGAGCAGTTCCGATTTCCACGAAATTTTCGAAATATTCAAAACAAAATTAGGTCGCAAAATAATGCCGCGCTGTACCTATCGAAGCGGGACAAATAAAAGTAATCAAATCGAAAATCATATTAAAAATATAAAAACTAAAGCATCAAATAGGTCAAGTTTACCTTTGACACATAAAAAACAACACACATGAAAAAAAGTAAATAACAGAAAAAAATAAACAAGCCTAGACCAACAACATAACGCAACATTGATAACGTGTTTGATAAAAAAACCTTTCCGCTCTCAGTATCGCGCCTTTGGCCGTAGCGAGCGAACGCTTGCACTTTTAAAAAAAAGTTGTCAAAAGACATTGACATTTGGAAAAGGCGGGAAAAGTTTGACAATCACGCGCGACTTTCTTTTTTATGTTTGAAGTGATTTTCGATATTAAATTCAGATAAATGACAATTTTAATAATATTCTTTGATAGAATTTTTTATTAAATAGTAGTTTGTGATAATTGCAATATTGCAAAAAAAAAACAAGTGCATTAAAGAACAAAAAGTGGTAAACCTAATTAGATTTTTTATTATATATTTTTTTGATTTAATTAAGCTGCTAATCTTATTCTTGCTCGATGAGAGATTAATGTCAAAACATTCTTTTTTTCCACCTAATTTCCACAGTGTATCTTGAATAGCGAAACTCAGCGCCGCGCGTTGTCTTTATCACCAGAGCATTGAAAATTATAATTTATGCAATTCACCCTAGGCGGCTACGCTCGCTTAAATTTTATGCCAAAAAAACTATATTGTAGCCAAAATATCATAGGTAATTTTAAAAAATAATAATAAAATGAAGTAATCTATTCTAACATGTCCAGAATAAGTATACAAAGATTCATGATAATCGGTTAAGTAGTTTTGGCGTGAAGGCGTAACAAACGTTATTACATTCACATTTGTTATAATAGTAGTATGATAATATTATGTTATATAACTTATTTAACTAAAAAGAAACAAATGCAAATGAAATATATTAAAATGATTGATTATATTTACTCTAATTTCTTTTTCAATAATCTCACCGTTTTCTCACGTACGAGAATGTACATTTAGTTTAGTGCGTCGTTAAACCGTCTGAAAAGTTGGCACATTGTGAAAGCTATTAAAAATAGTATTAAAGCTAACATTGTATTTATAGTAAATAAAATATTTTGAATATAAATTAGCGGTGTTGAGTTCCGTCAATCAACATGCAATGTTTCGAGAATTCGGCGGAAATTCGGGGGAACGGATTAAGGAAGTATTTATTACATAATATATTTATGTTGAATAAATTGTCAGAATGCGGCGTTAAGTTCTTACACTCAATCTTTAGAAACTGCGGAACGGAATGTGTTGATACTAGGTTTCTTCTGGCTATTCTGAAATAATAAACAGAAAAAAAAATAACCGGTAAGAATAAACTAGAATTATAAACAAAAATCGGATAAACGCGTGTCGGGCTCGCCCACCGAGGGTTCAGTACAAAGATTGAAGGTCTCGAGCTTTTTCTGAAATTCAGGCTTAGCTTAGTCAGAGCCCTATCATTTGATATCTCACTAGCGACTTCAATACCAAATTTTGCCCACTTTCAAGACTTATTTTTAGGGTTAAACCACAAATTTTAATAGTTTCAAATTTTAGCGAGGATATGCAAACTATATTCATTCCTCTGAGTGAATTGAACTTGCAACTAATACGTTTTAAGTCACACAATGGCCTCTTTAATATTTATTAATTCCTTTTAATAATTCTAACGCAAATTTACAAATAATATCCAAAATATCTATACTGTAATCCCTATATGAAATATGAAGCTGCTTCCACTTGCGTTGAAACTCTTCCAATCATCCATAGCGGAACTTAACTCCGCGTTAATTGTGAAACTATAAATTATTGACAAAGTAAACGTCGCTTGGTAAGTTTTATCTAGCATTCTAGATTTATTACAGTATATGTACTATTTATATATTATTTATTGATAAATGTTATGTCTGTGTGAAATTATATATGAAAAACGCAAAATAATTGTATGTTTGTTGACAAATTTTACTTTTTATTTCTTAGCTGTTTTTCGTTAGTATACGATTGATAACAAAGTAGGCAGAGGGAACATAGTGTTGAGACACTCCATACTACGCAACGCAATATCAATTTCCTAGATAAATTAATAAAAAACTATATATTAGGTCCAATTGTAAGCTCTTTTGGTTACGTTGCATTTTCCCCTAATTGTACTTCATCAAAAATATCTTTAAAAAACACTTGTTATTAGCTTTACGCTGTATCCAGTATATAGCCGGGTAGGCAGAGGGAATCTGGGAACCTAGAGTTAATACACTCCTTTCCAATTAATACACCGTTCTCCTTCTCTTCCACCAATTTCTGGAGGCATTTTGAGAGGCGGAACTCAACGACGCACTTTACCTGGCGCATATTTCTTCGCTTTGGTATCAAGGCAGAATTCGGTGGAAAGTGGGAAGTGGAGTGTCTTAGCACTAGGCTCTCTGCCTACCCTGCTACAGCGTGAAGCTGAAAAAAAGATTATTTTTACAATTAATATAATTAAAAGATATTGCAAGTAACAAACGACACGACCGACGTCAAGTAATTCCGCCAGTTACCCACTATAATTATTATCATTTAATGAATGAATGATCTGTCATTATGTAAAATGTAAATGAACGTCATCGTTAACTTGTTTAATGATAATATTTAATGATAATATAATACATAGTGCTAGATAGAATTGTAACAAGGACAAAACTACTATTTTGAATACATTTTAACCTATTTTTACATAAGTACCTTATATAGTTAATACTTTTAAACATTATAAGATAAGATACATTATAAATATTATAAAGTGGTACAGTTTAAAAAATAAATAATTAAATTAGCTTCACGCTGTATCCCGCACACAGCAGGGTAGGCAGATGGAACCTAGTATTAAAACATTCCTTTCCCCATTTTGCTTTAAATTTTGGCCCGGCCTCCCCCCTATTAATACATCCGTGGCCGCAGGTAAAACCTATGAAACAATGCCACCTAAGTCTTTTAAGCTACTCAACGGATTTGAATGCAGTTTTCACTAATAGATATAGTGATTAGTGCTACAACAGGGCAGCGAGTATAACAAGACTGATTATTATATTAGCGTAGTCCAAGTATAGACTAAATCCCGTCCGGTACGCTGGTATTTTTGTATATAAATTTACGGATTTCAAAGTCAAAGTCAAAATATCTTTATTCCATAAAAATGCTTAACATTAACTTGGACATGTCATAAAAGTAGACAAAATTTAAAAACAAAATAATCAAAAAAAATGTGCAATTTTGACTTCAAAAAAACCCGTTCAAATAGTTGAGCTCATGAGAAGATCCAGGCAAAGAAACTCATGGCCACTCTTTTTAACTGCCAATATTTGTTACAAATTACAATTACAATTAACAATTTTAACTTAGAAATAGAGCAACTCATTTCCAAACATGTTTATCGCGAACATAATCTTGAACAGAGTAATATGCTTTTTGGCAGAGCCTGTGCTTTACCACTTTTTTAAATTTGTTCAGTGATAAGTTAACCACGTCGTTTGGAAGTTTGTTATTATTTAAATTTTGAACACCAGTATTTGAGCCCGGGCCACTTGTAGTCCACTTGACTTTTGCCTGCCTAAGAACTGACTGTTAAGACACCCCGTTCTCATTAAGACATTTCCGTTTTCCACTTTCTGCTAAATTCTGGAGGCGTTGCGTGATGAGTGGTGAAACTCAACGTCGCACTCGTCGTCTTGATTCGTCGTGGAAATGAAAATATTAAATATTTTCTCGAGTGGGAATTGAATCCACAACCTGTTCCTGCCTCTGCGCCACTACTGCCCAACTAACTAACTCTACTAACTTGCTAATTATATTTAATACGTGTAATTTTGTTTTCTTTAATTATTTTAAACTCGTATTACACCGTTATAACGTTTTATATATTTCCAATAAATGTATGTGTTATACTTATTTATAAGTTTGTGTAGCTTTATATCTACTTATATACTTTAGGATCGTAAATTACTTTGTATGTTTTATATCTCTGTCACGAGGTTAAAATTCTTTTTATCTCTTTTGTTACATGTAAATTATATTGTAAAAATATGAATCAGCTTCCGGTATACAGCAGGGTAGGCAGAGGGAACCTAAAGTCACTCCGTGTAGACACTTCGTTTCCCACTTTCCGCCTTTCCCGGTGCCAGAGCGAAGAAGTGAAACTATTCATAAATAATAATTAATTTCCTCGAGTGGGGATCGAACTCACAACAGGCACGTTACGTTACGTTAAAATATACATATAATTGACTGAACGTGGTCGTAAGTAACTTCAAATACAAAGACTTAAATACCTAAGATATAAAATAAACAAATTTTCATACAATAATAACTTAAATAAGAAACCACATCCGACAAAAATTAAACGTTTCAAACATAGCAAAATAAAAAATAATAAGGAAAAAAATTTAGTATGTCAAAACAAACTTTGGTACTTAACGCTTACCGACGCGATGCATTGTGGTTTGTGATTCATCCTCATATAATAATTATATAGGTCATAATTCTTTCTTTTGTTTACGTTAATAGAAATAAACTTATTATTAGGATTCGTTACTTGAAAAAAAAAAATACCAGTCAAATGCGAGTCTGACTCGCATTCCGATGGCTCCCTACCACTTTCAGAATGTCAACGAGAAGTACAATTTATAAAAGCTGATAAACTTAAGTTTGGCGTATGCACTCATTTTGTATGAAACGAACTACAAATATAAATTTCATATACATCTTATTTTACTTTTTGGATTTTTCCCTCTATTTGTACCGAAAGTTCTCACTTGCCAAATTCATAAGTTTTTCATTATGCGATGAATTTCATACAAAATGCAAAATCAATGCATAAACGTTTGATATCAAGGAATCTTTTGATTGTATTGATTTAAAAGCTTGATTTTTATGTGCTTTTAGGGGGACGACAGACCTAAATATTTGTTATTAATTTGAGATTGGTACATCGACGCGATCTTAACATTAGATGGACAACAAAGGGATCCTAATAAGGGATCCGTTTTTTTCCTTTCGAGGTTCAGAACCGTAAAGAAGGGGCCGTCTATTTGTCTGTATGTTCGTCTGTCAAGACCGAGGAGGTATCAAGTTAATTTTAATAAAAAATCTTCATCATAGAAAAAATAAACATCTAAATTAACGAAAATACAATATGCAAAAATTCCATTGCCATTTCTACGTCTCAATAAATTGAATTGAAACGAATCATTCTAAGTAATTAGCTGCGTGTTTCTTATTTAATTGTTATATGAATAATTTAGAGAATTAAATGAATCTTAAATATATTTATTTCTTAGAAAATTGACCGCAATATACCATTTATACAATATTTGATCAAAACAAGTCAGTTATGGCGCAATTGTAAATAACCTGATTAAAAGCGATGATTATTAGTTCATTTTTTTTTAAATCGTTCGCGGCGTAACAAGTCTGCGACTATAAACGCAACGGTTGTGAGTTCGATTCCTACTTACGGCCGCGGCAACGAATTCCACTATTTTCCTTGCCCTTGCCAATTCAGCGGAAAGTCGGGAACAGAAGTGTCTTTATTGGAGAACAGGGTTAACACTGTTACCACGTTCCTCTGACTAACCTGCGATGTGCGGGGTACAGCGTGAAACTAAAAAATATATTGCCCCAGTGGGACTCAAACCTACAAGCATCGCGCTACTTTCAGACCCCCTCCAATTTTACTCTACAAATCAAAAAGAGGTATTGCAATTATGGTCGGTTGCTAGTAATACTTGCATTATACATTCCTCGTAATGCTATTGTTACTCCAGATTTGTTATTATAATGTTAAACACGAAGTTAGTACATGTTTTATTCAGTAATGCCCTATTTGTTTGAGCTTGTATTGAACCCACGACTACTGATATACTGTATACATACATATCTACGAGTATATGAAAGAAAGGACGGAAAATTATAGAATAATCCAGCTTCACGCTGTATCCCGCATACGGTAGGGTGCCAGGGGGAACCTAGTGTTAAGACTTAAGACACTCCGTTCTCCACTTTCCGTCGAATTTTTCAAGGCATTGCGTGTGGAGTGGCGGAACTTAACGCCGGTCTAAAATAATTGAAATGTGAGATTGAAATGCATGGACAAATTTGACAAGAAATAAAAGTTTACAGTATAAATATAGTAGAAACTCTGAAAATAATAAAATTTATAGGTATATAACAGAAATAATCCATAATCCAATAAATTTATAGTTTTTGACATAGCATACTATTTTAGAAATATACTTATAGAAATTTTGAACGTAGCTGCGTTCAATTTTTATACGTTATCTAAAAAAAATATAATTGTATTTCATTTCATACATAAAGTAGATATTTAGGTTTATGCATTGCTCATACATTTTCATCGGTTTTAATATCTACCCGCAAATAGGGAAATTAGTGACAATACTAGCCGATCACCACGCACCGTATAATTTGAGCTCTGGAAAAGTGAACTCTCGACACAGATTATAAAATTCGGGAGAGAAGCGGAGAAAATGTCTTAAAATTAAGTTATCTTTCCATTTATTTAGAAATAAACGAATTTTCGACATTTTCCCCGCGCTTGCCTCAATTTTCAAGAGATTGTATTTTACGTAAGTGGCGGAACTCAACGCCGCCTTTTGCAATTCGTGTAATCAATGATAGACACATTTTTAGTATGAATAAGTACAAATAACACCTTTACATTTTTACAGTTTTTTTTACTGAAATAAAAATGACGTTTTTAAGTTACGTATTACAGTTATCAATGGTGACCGTAGAACAATTACATTATATACCAACTAAAACTAGTTAATTTCATTGTTTTTATATCGGTATTTATAGCATAATATACTAGTGATTATATAGCGTATATATACTAGCGATTGACTCGCGGCTTCGCCTGCTTAAACTTATTACACCCATATTATACAAAATGGTTACTATATTGTAGTTTGTGTCATTCTTATCAAGTTATATCACTGTAAAGTTTCATCTAAATCTGTTTAGTAGTTTTTATGTGAAAGTACAACAAACATCCATCCTCACGAACTATCACATACATAATATTAGTAAGATCTAATATAATTATAAGATTATAAAGTTGACTCTGTTAGGTATAGTCTAGACTAGACTGGTATTGAAGGACTGTATATTATTTTTACTGTACTTTTTTCAGTTCTTATTTGTTTGTATCTAGAGTCGGTCTCTTTTTTTCATATTTTCTTATAAAAAATAGTGATAATAGTTTTTTATATTTGTTGAAGATGAAGATAAGAAATTGTGGACGAAATAATCTGTGGAGGTATTTGGAAATTTTAAGTTCTTTTTAGCTGTTCTAGCAGAAATGACTCCCGGAGAACCGTCGTGGTTTAGCGGAAAAAGGTTGTGGGTTCAATTCCTACACGGGAGAATGAGTTATTGTCTATTATTGTGATGTCCTCAAGTGACGACCAGATTTACACACATTTATTAGTTACAATGAGACACTCCGTTCCCCACTTTTCGGTTAATTGAGGGAAATGAAAAAAATAAATATAATTATTTTCCCAGGTGGTAATCGAACTAATAAGTGTCGCTTCTAGTCAGACAAGTCTATTATATGTAACATAGTATTATAAAAAAACTAAAAAAAAACCACCACACTTGTTAAATTTCAACAACGTATCTTTATAAAACAATCATAATTTCAAATATATTTCTCGCGTCGTTAGTTCGTAACGTGGTTGTACGTAATTATTTGATATTTGATAACTTATCATTAAAAATCGAGTCCGTTGTGGCGCAAGGCACAAGCAATCGTTGTGGGTTCGATTCCCATTTGGGGGAATGAATTATTTAATATTTTCACTTTCTCGCTCTGGTAACAAGGCAAAGTGCGGCGTTTAGTTACGCTACTCAACACGCAATGGCTCGGGAATTCGGTGAAAAGTGGTGCAAGGACCGTTTACTGTCTATTTTCATTTCTACATAGAAATAGCAGAGTTTAATTTCTACATAAATTAGTTGAGTTCCGTCACTCAACACGGAACATCTCTACAAAGTGTGGAGTGGTAATTGAGAAGCGTTTTATCTTAACACTAGGTTCCCTCTGTTTATCCCGCATTGCGAGCAAAAATTGTGAAACTGTAAAAATAAAAATAACATATAGTATCAAAATTGTAGCTTACAGTACAGTACTTTTATTATTTTCACCTTAGGTTGACTTTTCTCTAGTAGAAACTGGATTTTCCACTGGATATGTATTTCTTTCATACCTTGTAATACTTTCAAGTTTATAAAGTTTGCATTGAGTAAAAAAATTATGTACTAAAATCAAAATATAATGTAAATAAAAAGTGTAGTGACTAAACACTTAAACATTTATTTTATATTTTTAGAGTAGTATTTATTTTGGTCTTTGAATATTATTTAAATATAAATATTTTTAAGTACGTAGAGCACAGTAGGCAGAGGGAACCTAGTGTTAAAACATTCCGTTTCCGTGTCCACATACTTTTCGAGATATTATTGTTGTGTTGTTAGCAGAGCGAGGAAATGAAAAATATTTAATTTCTCCGAGTAGGAATCGAACCCACAACTGTCGCATATACAGTCGGATGCTGGCGCTACGACACAAGTTTTTAAAATAGTTTGTCACAATTATATAATTTAATTTAATTTTTCATCTTTTTAAAGGCTAATGAAAAAAATTATAGTTATAGTAATTATAGTTTTCTCTTGCAAACTATTATAATTTAATATTAATATTAAATTATTATAGTTTTCTCTTGAAAATTATTATAATTTAAAACTCTTGTTTTACATATGAAATAACCATTTTATGTAAGTTATATAAAATGGAGGTGATAGAGTTCGAAGACGTATCTAAATTTCGGTAAGATATGACTTAAAGCTTATAATTTTTCACGCTTTATCCCGTTTATAGCAGAGTAGACAGAGGGAACCTGGAAAACTAGTGTTAAGATACTCCATTCCCATTAAAATATTTCCGTTCCTCACTTTCCGTCGACTTCATTTAATTTTGTAGGCAAAG
The DNA here is from genome assembly GCA_000313835.2 of Heliconius melpomene melpomene. Taxonomy (NCBI): domain Eukaryota; kingdom Metazoa; phylum Arthropoda; class Insecta; order Lepidoptera; family Nymphalidae; genus Heliconius; species Heliconius melpomene. The sequence goes on along the minus strand of HE671181.1, from coordinate 13,298 downwards.
TACATGTGTTAAATTTCATAAGTTATGTATGTGTGTCCACAAAATTCTTGACATAAACGATTTACTGAGATGATAATACTTGATTTAAAAAAAGTATATTCTAACTTTGAGAATAATCCAAGTTTCATCAAAATCGATTCAGTAGTTTGTGAGATATTGACATACACGCATTTCTACAAGTATAATGTACCTACCTACGAGTACCTACTGCCTAAGACAGTCATTTGAAGTCAGTTTATTTTTTTTAAATTAATACTTAAATATATATTACATATAGAAATCATATCCATATTTACTTAAGCGAAATAAAATAACAAGAGAAAAACAAATCGAACTCTCCAACTTTGACGTAATACGCAACGACAATAGAGTTATAAAAAAAATAGATAAATTGACGTTCCACAAATATTTGTTATTTCATTGAAAATTGTAGTAAACAGTATAAAGCCTAGTAATAGCGTTTACTGTTTGTTTGTTGAATATAGCTGCGCTGTAGTGTTGTCACACGTGCACTTTTTATAAATAAACTTGTAGATAAAGGCCGTCGTATCGCAGTAGACTGTAAAACCGATGATTCTCAGTTCAATTCCTCAACTGGAGGAATGTTATAATGAAGGGATCATGCATGTCGTAGGAGCCGCATGCTGTATATGCATAGCCTACTATCACTAGTCGATAGCCCCTATTCGGGAACTCCCCGAAAATCGTCTCCTCGCTGCGCTTTCTCTTGTCACCACGGCGCCACGATGCGATGGTCTCATTTTCATATTATAAGGGAGAAGTGGCATGAAAGAGCCAGTTTATTAAATGAAGCAAAAAAATATACTTTTAATTAAAGAAATTAAGATTTTTTTTCCTCAAATTATTATTTATTTAACTAGGTAATTTCGTACGAAATAACCCTTAAATACAATAATTAATCAATAAAATATTAATTTTAAAAAAATGTGTCATTTGGCTCTTTCATAACATTTCGGTATTGAAAGAGCCAGTCTTATATTATGAGGTATAACAGTGAAAATTATGGTAAACAATATTAAATAAAAACGATTTAATAATTCTTATTAAAAAGTAATGTTTTTTTAATTCTATCAGTCATTTTAAGTAGATAATTCTAACAAACTTTTTAATCTTACATTATTCAGACCAATAACATTATATGAATCCTTTGAGCCAATCATCACTCGCATTTTCAATTTCTTTCCACTTATCTAAGCAGAAACCATTGGCCATGGCCAATTTAATTCTTCAATTACTGATTTCTCGGGCCTTTTTCGTTTTTTCTTTCGGCTCTTTCAAGGCCCGTCCACCCGGCTCGTTCATAACTTATTCTATAAAAAAATGTAACCTCCAAAATGACAACGATATCAAAACTTTTCAAACTCAATTTTAATGCAGTTACAAGGCCAAATATATACATAAACTCAATCTATATTCCAATTGCCCGTATTTGTTTACAATGAAATACTAAAAAACAACTCAAAGGAGTTAAAATACTTACTTTGGAATGCCAAAAACTTCAACTCGACGTATCGGCGTCCGTTGGTTCCGATGAACTGTAAAATTTTTGTGGGTGGCGGGAAATCAATATTGCCATTTAAAAATAAAATATTCTAACGAATCCGTTCCTAAACAATTATAATATTGCAAGTGGCTCTTTCAAAACCTGGCTCCTTCATGCCA
>HE671181.1:0-11515 GCA_000313835.2 Heliconius melpomene melpomene | reverse complement strand
TTAATGCAGTTACAAGGCCAAATATATACATAAACTCAATCTATATTCCAATTGCCCGTATTTGTTTACAATGAAATACTAAAAAACAAATCAAAGAAGTTAAAATACTTACTTTGGAATGCCAAAAACTTCAACTCGACGTATCGGCGTCCGTTGCTTCCGATGAACTGTAAAATTTTTGTGGGTGGCGGGAAATCAATACTGCCATTTAAAAATAAAATATTCTAACAAATCCGTTCCTAAACAACTATAATATTGCAAGTGGCTCTTTCAAAACCTGGCTCCTTCATGCTACTTCTCCCTTACTTATTATTTTTTCTTTACATTTTATAACTTGGGCTTATGAACATTATTACATTTCTAAAATACATACAAAATCTAAAAAAAAAACTTTAAAATAACTTAGTAATTAAAGAAAAGAAATTAATACGCCATCAGTGTCTCTCGACCTCTAAATACAAACGGATGGATAAAATTATCCATAAAATTATATTTTTTTCTTATATACAAAAATGACGAATCGTTATAATTTAAACATAATTACATAGTCTAATGATTTTTTAATAGCGACCAACCTTAAGGCTACTATTATCAAAAAAATTCTATCAAAAAGAGTATTTAATAATTTACTGTCAATCAAACATCAGTGTCTGAACAAATGTCGTGAACTTATTTTATATTGAATTTCGGACTAAAATGGATAAATTTGTTAAAAGAGTGAAAGAATGGACTGGTGGGTCGAAACCTCCATCTCCTGAGCTGAGTAGGAGCCAGTATTCCTTGGTGTCTACAGGAGAACTGACAGCCGAAGCTCTACAGGTATGGCTGAAGTTACCCAAGAAGATCAAGTATGATCCGGAATTGGAACCGTTCCAGAAATGCTATGAAAAGGAAATTGGTAAGTTCTACATTTCTTATATTGAAAGATTGATTTTAAATTAAACAATTTTAGTGTACCAGAGCGAGAAAATATCAAATATTTCTTTTCTTCGAATGGGAGTCGAACCTATAATCATTCCGTTTATAGTCGTACGCGGTTCACCTACTATCGCACGTGGCCTCAAGGATATAATTAGCAGGTAAACTAAAATATGTTCATATAAGACATTGTATTATAGAAAAATTTAAATTTAAGTTACAATAGGTGAGAATCAAAGGTACTTTGGTATACGATAATTTGTATGAACTTGAGAAAAACAATATCTCCTTTTTTAGAATTGGGTAGATACCTACTTGGAAATTGTTATAATAGCTTCACCTTATATTGGGCGAACCGAAGTCAGACACTAGAATTCAGTATTTGTAATTATTTTACTCCCTTTTAATCTAAAATTACTACTATTTTACTGCTGCTTCACGCTGTATCCCGCACATAGCAGTGACAATTATAGTGAAAAATCACTATATTTTTCATATTTGTAATTTCATTATAGAAACAAAACACGTTATTTGAACTTAAAAGATAAACTCTTAACAATGCTATAAATTAAATTATGTTCGTGACAGCCTTTACTTTATAAAACTAGTGTTTTGACCTGTGTTTACTTCAAATTATAAGGAAAAATTATATTTAATATGGAAGTCCTATAGCATCGTTTTTTCGTCTCATTAAAAATAATTGAGGCCAGAGTAAAGAGGCCAGTCGTGGCACAGAGGCTCAAACGTGTAAACGCAGCAGGTTGTGGGTTCATTTCCTGCCATATGTGGGATTCAAAATGATAAGTTTAATTAGCTTAAAACTCTTCCTTAGTATACCTTAGTATAATATATCTTTCTTTTTAATTTATTATAATAAAACAAAATTTATTGGACATAATGTAGACACAAACAAACAGACTAATTATGATATGTTGTATTAAGCTATATATTTTACCTTTTACGTTAAAAATTAGTATTCGTGACAACCTTAATATAATAAAGTAATAAAAAAAGTATGTTAGTGCTAAGGTCACAATTATTTATTTATATATTTGTTTATATTAAAGATATAAGGTTCGATTACCGTGAAAATTAAAAATTATATTTTTTTTAGTAGTAGTGGCGAATAAATTAAAATATTAAATAGTTCATTCCCCGAGTAGGAATCAAACTCACAACCATCGCGGGTAGTACACACGCTTGTACCACTGCGCCATGACGGCCTCATTGTAATTAGTGTTTGTAAATATTAAAAACAAGTATTTTCTCATCAATGCAATATATTAAAAATAATGAAAGTTGTCGAGTTTCTTAGCATTAGGATCCTTCTCCCTACATATAAGTGAGAAGTAACAATAGAAGCTAAAAAAATCCGTCAATCGAGTTAGGCGGGCGGAGGACCTTGTTTTTAAACATTCTCTTACGGTGGTAAGAGAATGTTTTATTTTCGCTCAAAATCCAAAATCTCGAGATACAGAGGTGACAGGCGAAACTCAACGCCGCGCGTGCCTTACCATTGTCGTAAAATAATAATAATATTAAATAATTTGCCAGATTTAAGATCGAACCATCTCATCATCATCATTTACAGTCAGATATTCTCCTCCTTCCGAAGGTGCTTATTAACCCTATGCTCTCTTAAACCATTAAATAAATTAATTATATGAATAAAAACCCTATTCACTTATATATAAATACACTACTTTATTTACAAATAATGGTAACCTTGAATTAATTTTAGATCGAATGTGACTCAACGTCTGTTGTAGAGTGTTTTTTAACCGACTGACGTTCGACCGGAGGAGATAATGTGTTTGTTTTAACTAAATGCATTTGATATTTAATTGTTTATTTTTTGTATTTCTTCATATCTTTGTTATTTCGATCATTCTTGTATTAATAAAAAGTAGGCATAAAAACCTAGTGCTAGGACATTCCTTCTTCTGCCTTATGGGGTGGAAGTGGAAATCAACGCCTCGCTCTGTATATGAAATACATCGGAGAAATAAAATTATATGAAATGTCATCATTCCCTTTTATGGGAGAACCAGAGACAACAGAAAACCAGACAAAACGCTAGCATCTCTGCATAGTTCTTTCGCCTCGTCCACTCCTGGACCTCTTCATGCTGTTTCGTAAGTTATCTGTAGTGCACAGCAACATATAAGCATTTACTAAAGCTTTTACGCTTTTTCCCTTCGAACGTATTATAAACATAGTATATTTTTTATATGTTGGTATATATCTCATTATGTCGATGCAAGTCAACTTGCATTATAGCCAACCGGTTTTAACTGGTTTCGAGTCATTTGCAACGGTGTAAGTATTTATAGTATTGTTCTTGCTCGCGGTTTTGTCTGTTTTGTTTATTATCTATTGGAAATAGTCGTATAGAGGCCGTCATGGAACAAGTGTTTATTGTAAGTGCGAAGGTTGCGGGTTTCGATTCCCACTTGGGGGATGATTAATTATTTATAATAAAAAGACGCAATGCCTCCAGAATTCGGCGGAAAGTGGGGAACGGAATTATTTACAGAACATGCTTACAGGTTCCCTCTGACTACTCTCCTTTGTGCGGGGTACATTGTAAAATTAAAAAGAAGAATCATTAGTTCATGAGATTAACTCGTTCAACAAAACTAAATCTCCAGCTTTATATAGACCTTATAGAATATGTCTTACGTCAAAAACTTAATTTAAATACATGCATATGGTATGTTATTTTATGACCTTATTTCAAATAATTAGCACGTAACTGGGATTTACCTTTTATCGTTTTTACACAAAAGTATTTCATTGGTGGTAATTAATAAATAATTTGTTATTTTATTACTTATTTATTGAGGATATTAAAAATAACGTAATTTTATTTATTTTCCTTTCTTAATATTTTTTTATATATTAATTTTTTTTTAGCTTCACACTTTGTCCCCCACTCATTGTTAAAACACTCCGTTCCCATTATTTTTCTTGTTTAGGTTCACGTATATGTTATACTAGTGGACCCGAACGCGACTACGCCCGCTTGAACTATACGAATATTTATTAAATATATTTATGAAATTATTTTCAGTTTTCAATAGAGAGATGCGTTAAGCAAGTTCATTTTGGGTGACGTTTTCTAACAACAAACTTTGCAAATCGTTGCTTAGCAACGACGGTTGTTATTAACATGGCGGAATAAATTGTACGTCAAATTAATAAGTATTTTAATATATTGATATATATCGAAAATATTACAAATATGAGAAAAAAAAGTATCCTATGTTCATCCCGAGACCCTCAAGTATCTCTATATGAGTATTTTATAAGCGGTTTGGCCCTGATTGCGTAAAAGACAGACAGACAGACAGAGTTACTTTCGAATTTATAATACAGGCATGGATATAGCAAGAGAAAGCTATCATAGCTTGACATTGTAGTGTCATGACACTCGTATCTCCGCATCCCGTTCGTATTGAAGACATTGTGTGCTGAGTGACGAAACTCAACGCCGCAAAGATGTAATAATAAAAAAAAGTATAAAAGAACAAAAATCTTGTCCTTTTAATATATATAAATGTAATATTATTTTATGCTGTTATATTATTTATCTTACATATTACAATCATTCCGCATACTATAATCATTAATCACTCGAGAGCCTTACAATTATTATTTGAAAATCTGTACATCTATATTAATATTAACATAAATGGCTGAGGAGTTTGTTTGGATGAATTCACTATTCTCTTAAACTACCGCTTAAAAATAAATATATATATATATTAGCGTTAGATAAGGCCAAAATCCAACATTACCAACCAAAAGACTGGTTCGTTCGTTGCAAACGTGATGGTTGTGAGCTCGTTTCCATTCAAGTGATTGAATTGTAATTTCATTTTCCCACTCTGCCTACTCTCCTATATACCCTCCTAGCGTGAAGCTGCTATCTTTAGTTAATTTTCCTAAATATAATTTCTAAACTCCCACGTGAGTATCAAGATGTTGTTTTCTTTTTCATATTTTTGATGCTCATCCAAACACATGCAGCCCACTTATTATTATAAGAGAGCTAGCTATATTTAGAATTGAATACTGTAGCGTATTATAATGTTAATACAGTTGGCTCTCGTTAATTTAAACCAGCGATTATTCGAAAGTACCAGTTCCCTAGTGTTAAAATACTCCGTTCTCCACTTTCCACCATGTCTAAATTGAGCTGAAATTCCTCCAAACACCAAATTACTCTGCCTACTCTCCTAGGGGAACTTTATGAAACTAAACAAAAATCATATTTAGTAATAGAGTTTAGAATACATTTGAACAGTTGCCATTGTAAGTATAAAAAAAATTACGAAAGAAGTGTAATTTGAATCGGCACTTCTTGGATACCGTCCAAGCGTTTAGCCAATAATGCAATACGATTACATTGTTTTTTGTCTGACTGTCTGATAACCTAACATCTGTGTTTAGGAACATCTGTGTTTAGGAAGTTAGGCAGAGGGAACCTAGTATTTCGACATTTCATTTCCCACGCACCGCCCAATTTCGTGAGGCATTGTGTGTTGAGTGGTTGAACTCAACGCTGCATTGCCAATACGTTCCCTCGTGTGGTAATTAAACTCACAACCGTCGCTTTTACATATAGACTATGTACCAATGGGCCACGACAGCACTGAATTTAAATAACCAAAAAACGGAGAATAAAGTGTTTTAACGTCAAGTTCTTTTTGCCTATTCTGGACAATATATACATTTTTTTAGTTACGCACTGTATTCCGCACATAACAGGATAGAGAACACTTAGGGAACCTAGGAACGTAGTGTTAAAACACTTAATATCAACCTATTAAGTCACTTCCGTTAAGCACTTGTCGCCGAACTTTAGACTTTGGTTGCGGAACTCAACGCCGCGCTTTGCCTCGTTACCAGAGCAAGAAAATGAAAATATTTAATGATAAATAAAAAAGAAAATCCACGAAACCCACAGCATATAACTAGTAAGCAACGTATGCGACAAACTGGATCGAACCGGTTTTAAAATAGCATTAAGCTCATCCCATTGGAGCGGGGTCACATGCGAGCGAATGCAAAGAAATATACGTGTAAATAAGATCTTATGTATTAATAAATACATTTACTTTTTATATTCTCCATTTTATATTTATAGTGTGTGAATTTAGTGTCGCATTTTGTAACGTGGTAAAATAAAAATTATTTATCTCTTGGAGTGGAAATCGAACTCACAACCGTCGCGTTGCGTAGAAAAAGCTCCCGGACTCCCCGATGCCCGTGCCTAAAAAAAGATGCATAGAGGACCAGATAGAAAAAAAAACATATCGGTTGGCTTGTTTTCAAAAATATAGTCTTAGGTTCTAGGTTCCCTCTGCTTACCCTGCAAGAGACAACGTGAAGCTAATTCTTTTTTTTATCATATAAATAGTAGGCGACTCGTGAGAAATGTAGGTACTTGGGTGCAAACTCTATCTACACATATACATTTTAGGCAACGTCCTTGTAATGCCTAATTAAATATATATTACCCAGATATGTATGTATGTTTGTTAGTTTGTCATTACCTTAAAAATAGGTGTCAAAAGTAGGCGATAAAAAGTAAAACAAATATTTACTGGTACTTAAGTACATATATATATAGCGAATATCTTACTATGATTTTCTGTCACATGATAGTGTCAGTTTAAACACCATAAGCCTTGGTTCTTTTATGGTATGCCATGGAATAATTTATTGAAATAAATCCCAAAAATATATATTTATAGGTATAGGTGTTGATATTGGATAGTAAGAATATTACTGATATATAAATATTTATACCACATAGCAGGGTAGTACCTGATAACCTAGTGTGAGAACTTCCGTTCACCACATTTTGCCGAATCCTAGCGGCACTGTGTGTTGAGTGGCGGAACTTAACGCCGCACTTTGTAGGCTACATCATTATATCTATTTCGCTATTTGCAGTAGACGAGTAAGCACTTAAAGTTATATTATTTAGCTTAACTTGAATATGGTATTAAAACAACACGTTTCCAAGTTTCTGCCCAATTTTTCAGATATTATATCTTGAGTGATAGAACTCAACGCCGTATTCATAGGAAATGAAAATAATTCACTTCCCCCAAGTGGGAATCGAAGCGACAACGGTCACGTTTTCAGCCAGACGCTACACTGTGCCTCTATTGACTACTATCTAGTTTTAGTTTAGTCAGGCTGACTTAGTTTTTTTTATCTTTTAAACGTAACATTATTTTTATTTGCTTAGCCATTCTCTAATTCGTTATTATTTCTTATCTTCTTAAATAAAATATGTTAATTATCATAGACGTTAGATATAGATTATATTTATATTGTTTAAATTGTATACTTAAAAAGATTTATTGAAATGTTCATACAATTAAGAATTTATTTCAACGGGATTTATTATGTAGAGGTTGGTCGTGGCGTAGGGGCACAAGTGTGTGCGTAAACGCTACTGGTTATGGGTTCGATTCCCTTTAAGAACGATCCCCAGGAAATGATATATTAATATTTTCATTTTCTGCACTCTGGTGTCGTGGCAAACCGTGGCGTTGAATTCGGCCACTCAACACGCAATGCCTCCAGAATCTGGAGGAAAGTGGCAAGCGGTGCGAACTTGTTTCCCGTTGCGTTCAACATTTTACATGTTAATCACAAAATCAATCAATTAAGGATTTAGATTTAGCTTATATACATTTTCGGATTAAAAGAAAGTCTTTATACAATTTGAATAGAATATTTATACAAACTCAAAACAATTTTTAATTCTAGCAAGCAAACAAGAGAACATACCACTAAAACTCAAAAATGGTTCGACACCGGAATCGAAGAGGCTACCTTTAGTGAAATCAGCGCCGCATTTGAACAATAACAGAGTGGAAGAAGCTCCAAGCATCGATGGGAAACTTGAAGGTGTTGAAATACATAGTCCTTCGAAAGATAGGTAAATTTTGTTTATTTTTTATAGTATGCATTTATCTATATTTAGCATTCCGCTCGCGGCTTTGTCCGCTTAGACTACATAATTATTAATTTACTTATCTATATAACTTTCGTTTTCTAATAGTAATATCGTTTTCTAATTAATGAAACAGTTATCCTTAGCAATTTTGACGAACATTTTTTTTAAATGATACGACAGTTTTGCTTAATAATACCTACGTAGTTTTCATTACGATTAAATCGGTTATTAATTTATTACAAAATTATTAATGTTATTTCACATTGTTACAGCAAGGAAAATGATTTGGCACCCAAAAATCAAAGCAAGGTACCTATTTCATTATTACTCGTATTATATTTTAACACGTTATTTTTATAATTATTATCTTGCATTTTACGATTATTTTGATGAAAATAACAGGTACTTAATGAATATTGAAGGTAAAAATTAATCCGTCTGATAAGATAACAGGCAGATTGCATAGTCAGTTTCAGATAAGTTCTCGTTAAATTACCAAATACAATACACGTACTAATGCTATCTAATAGAGGCCAATCGTGGTGTAGGGAAACGGGACAGGTCGTGGAATCGATTATCCCGCCAACGACGCAATGCCTACAGTTATTCTGGTAAGGCGGAAAGTGAGGAACAGAAGTATTTTAATGAGAACGAAGAGTCTTAAATTAAAAGACTTCACATTTCCGTTCATTAGTTTCTCTCTATTTCTGAGGCATTGCGTGTTAAGGGACGAAACATAAAGCGGTGCTTTGTCTCGTTACCAGAATGAATATATTAATGACAATATTAATGACAAAATGAATATATTAATTAAATATTTTATATTCCCGAGCGGGAATCGGACCCATAACCGACGCATTTACAGTCAAACACTTGTGCCACTGGGCTACGACAGCTTCTAATACGTACCTTAGTATAAAAATATACAACCTAATTAAGGACATTATGTATTAAATGAGAGAAATTAAAATAATTAAAGTACAATAATTTCGCTGAGTGAGAATTGAACCCACAACCCACAATAATATTTTTCCTTTTCTTATTTATTAATAACCAGCAACCCAATCACTGCTTCGCCCGCTTAAGCTTATTGATATATTACAGTGAGATCATAGAAAATGTTAAGATAAATTGCATATGAATAGCCTGTAATTACGAGTGTGTTATTCTGATGTATAAGTTACATTACTGAAAAGTTTCATCTAAATCCGTTCAGTAGTTTTTGCGTGAAAGTGGATTAGTAGGATATTTATTCTTAATAATAAAAATAATCTTTTTTCTTGCCCATCAGATGGCTAGAGCCAGGTATTACGTGAAGATGACTCTCCTACTTGCCTGCTGGATATTTTTCACTCTCATTTTTATGATGTACAATGAAAAGGAAGAAATTGTTAGAATCTCGTCTGTGAATCCCGGAGAAATTAAAAGTAAGTTGGAGCCTATTTTAACTAGGACCACAATTCCCACTGGAGGAAATTAAATTATTAATATTTTCATTTCCTCCCTCTGATAATATTTAGAATTCGATGGTAAATGTGGAATGAAATTGTCTCAATGGAAACGGAGTGTGTTAACACAAGGTTTCCAGTTTCCCTCTGTCTACCCTGCTTTGTGCGGGATATATCGTGAAGCTTAGAAAAAGATAAAAGATAATTTCATATTAGTTTTTAAACATAACATATACTTTTAATCCCCAAAACGGAAATAATAACCAAATATTTAAATTATATCACAATTTTCTATTTGTCAAGTGAACACTGAAATTGTATTCTAATAGTAGCATTAAGTAAACAACAAAATGAAACCTATCAAGACCTAGGCACTAAGTCTAGGTAACGCGAGGTCTTCGGTGAATGACCTGACCACCGAGCGTGCAGAATGTAAATATAATACATATGTTGTAATGTTAGGTTATTTTTAACCGTGTATTTTAACTGTTACTAATAATAATCTGTAGTTGAAATATGACTCATATGCAAAATGCAGAGTTAGTACTAGAAATCAGACAAATAAAGATTACACATTTACTTCTTTTTTCATAGCATATAGCAAAGCTTAGGAGGGTAAGCAGAGGGATCCTAATAACTCTGTTTTAAGACACTCCATTCCCATTAATACACTTCTTTCCTAGGCTGAATTGGTGCATTACATGTTAACTGGCGGAACACAACCCCGCGCTAGAGTTCCGTCAGTCAACTTGTAATGCTCCAATTCAGCGTAAAGCGTTTAAAGCGTTCAAATGAGAAGCACTTTAACATGTAAGCTAATTTACTCTAAATTTTGAAAATATTTCACAGGTTACCCATTAAATATATCGGATTCACAATTGTCCGTGCGCGTGAAGATATCTGGCCCGTTTCTGAGTGAACAAGCAGAAAAAAAACTGAACGCATCTGTTTCGGAGCAGTATAGAAAAATGGATATATGGCTGGAGACATGGTCGCTAGATCAGCTGGATGATAATATGACGGTAAGTATTTATTCATTCGATCTCGATCTCAATCTCTCCAAAAACATCGAAGAATTGCACAAGGGCACAAGCCTGCGACTGTGGACGCTTTTTAGCATCACGTTGTATCTCACACATAGCTGGGTAGGTAAAGGGAACCTGGGAACTGAATATTAAGACACTCCGTTCCCATTAAGACTGCTGAAAGTAAAAAATAAATTATTAAATCCATATCTTTTACAGACATCCGAGCCTTGCACCATTCTCCTACAAAACACCAACTTAGATTTCTCACAAGGGGAATCCCGGACCGCCATGTTGGATATAAAAACTAATTCGACCAATGGCTATTCGCTACGTATCAGCGCGACGGCCAATGAGAGCGCGCCATTCACCATTACGTATACGGTGAATCCGTTAAATGTGAAAATTGGTGTTTTGTACGCGTGCGTACTGCTGTGTGGGCTGTATGTGCTGATTATTTTTGAGGTAAGTTTCATTTTGTTTTTTTTTAGAGATACAGAGCGAAGAGGCAGAGGTCGACTGAGGCATATTGTGTTACTGGAAACGAAATTAATGAATTATTTTCATTCGTGGTAACAAGGCAAAGAGAAGAGAAGAGTGAATAACGCTATATGCGAGAAACTGCCTTAAAAAAAGGAAACAGTGAGAGGATAGGAAAAACCTTCAAAATCCTGCCTATAGCAAGGTAGAGGGAACCTACATTTAAAACACTCCGATCCCCACGCACCGCTTTTCGCGATAAGGCGCGTTAGTTTTAATACTAAAATATATTAAAATAGTACATCTTCTTACTAATTGAGAAGTATATACAACTATACACACAAAGGTTAGGAAATGTATTAAAATTGACATATAATAAAGGATTAAACATTACTAATTGAACTAATGATAACATTTCTATCAAAGTTTAATCAAAATCGACTTAGTTTCTCCTTTAATAAGGTTTAAAATTACTTTAAAATGGTTATTTGTTTAATTCCGTCTATATGATTCTTATCGAACTACACGTGTAGTGTCGTATACGTATTGTTTTAGATATTTAAATATAGTAAGTATAGTAGGCTGTCTAAGTGTTAACGCGTCGGCTCGATTCCGCAGGTTCGATTCCAACTTGGGGAGAATGACTTATTTTCATTTCTTTG
>HE671180.1:29971-42988 GCA_000313835.2 Heliconius melpomene melpomene | reverse complement strand
AGAAAATAATAACTACTATAAAAAAAGACAGATAATAAGATAAATATTTTTTTAACAAAATATAAAGTCTAACAAATAAAAAAAATAAAGAAATTACATCTTATGTTATAAAATAAAAATTTTGACAACACCTCAAGGTAAGGTATTATTGAACATCGATACACAATGGCTTTCAACATTGTAGGCTAACAGGACGATTGCAGTCAACATAAGTATGTGTTGTGTTTCTATATATCTTTTGGGGGCAAAGTGTACATGTTTTTCAAGAACGCAAAACTATTTTTTTAGCTTCATGTTCAATAAATGATAGATCAGATCGCGAAACGCGAGTCAAAGTCATTCTCAATTCTTAGAGTAGTTTAGTATACGAAACGCGTCTTTTTATTTGATAAAGTGCTATGTTTTTTATAAAATGTCGTTGTTGTTTATAAAGTACCCATATTTTTGTCCCTGACGTGCTTGGTCGATCATTTTTTTCCATTTTATCATAAAAACTAAAAAAAATAATCTTTTTTAGGTAAATAATATTTATATTACTAAAATATATAACATACAATGCAAAATAATATATTATATATAACAATAAAAACATTTGAATACAAATAATGCAATTAAAATATTAAAGTATATTTTGTAATATTATAAAAATATATGGCGTTTTGAAATCATTCATGTATGGGAAACATGGACGTCGGGTCTGACAGACCCAGGCCCCGTTTAGAAAGTTAAATACTCACGTGTTTTGAACCCAGAGACACAACCACTGCTATCTACATTCATTTTGTCACTAACTCGAAAGGTACTGAGAGACTCAGTGGCGGAGGTCACCGAGAAGTGGCCGATTTGTAGAATTCGTAGAACTAGATGGGTCTGTCAGACCCGACGTCCATACTTAAAGGTTAAAAATAATATAATAATAATTACAATGTTTTTTTAATTGAGTGTTGCTGCTTGCTAAATGATAGTAGGTAGTATTTTATAGTACTCTATACCTTTCGTAGGACATACACAGAACTGTGCAAATAAAATATTTCAAATCCAGACATTTTCCACATAAAAATATTGAAATAAATCGCTACTTCCCAAATTCTAATGTCTGACATTACAAAACACCTTCCAACCTTCTACACCCAGTAGGTAGAACTAGGTAGAACTACATATACGAGTATATATCAACAAATTAAATAATTAAAATACTTTTAACTCAACAAGCCCGAACTCTGATCACTTGACCATGACTCCACATACTCTAATATACATACCCACATTGAAGGCGTGACCGCGCCAGGGGCCGTCAACGGAGCATAACCTATGCCGTTTTTGTACGATAACGAGGTTACAAACCACATATTATTATGGCGTCGCTATGTCAGCCCTACGTCAAGCAACATCCGCCCTGTTTTTAGACATTTTATTACTAACTAGCGGACGCGCGCAGCTTCGCTTACGTATTTAGGGGTGAATTCTAATAAACCACGAAACATATGTTCACTGAAATATTTTTAAGGGTCTAAATTTCAAATTTTATAAAAATCGGTGGCGATTTAAAGATGTTTCATACAAACTTTGAACCCTTTATTTGCACCCTTAGGGGGTGAATTCTAGAAAACCATGAAACATATGTGTTTAATTATATACGTTTAAGAGTCTGAATTTCAAATTTTATGAAAATTGGGGACGATTTAAAAAAAACCTATATAAACTTTCAACCCCTTATTTGCACCCTTAGGGGGAGAGTTCTAGAAAACGATGAAACACGTGTTCAATTAAATACTTTTAAAAATCTAAATTTCAAATTTTATAAAAATCGGTGCCGATTTAAATCTTTTTCCATACAAACTTTGAACCCCTATTTCACCCCTTTAGGATTAAAATTTTTCAAAATCCCTTCTTAGTGGATGTCCAGATTACGAAAGTAAACTTTTGTCCAAATTTAACGTTTCTACCATCAGCGGTTAAGGCTGTGCGTGCGTCTTACCTCAGTCAGTGAGGACAAGTCCTTTTATATATATAGATAATCTGATAGTCATTTTAAATGGACAAGGTTTTATAGTTGAACTGCTTGGAGGAAGGTAGAACTGTGTGGAAGTAAAGGAAGAGACAAATGATTTTACGATGTTTTCGTGATATTTAAATTGAGGTTGTTTAAATGATTGATAAAGGATTCGGTAATAATAGCTATTGTAAGTATATCTAAGCAAATATTTTATCTCTGCTGTCTGTAGGCACAAGGAACCTAGTGTTAAGTCACTTCGTTCCGTCATTTTCAAGACATTAAGTGTTGAGTGACGAAACTAAACGCCGCGTTATGCCTTGTGACCAAACAATTTTAAAAATGACGAACTCATTATTAAGTTCTTTCATTTTTATTTTCAGAACAGAGTTTAAAATAAAAATAATTATATTTATGAAGGATCTAAAGATTTATGAAACTTTTTAGGAAAATATTCCATATCGTTTATTTTTTTTTTGTTTATCGTCTAACGTTAATGTGTTTTAAAGTAGATTCATATTTTGATTGATAGATTGTTCTTTTCGATAATTTATTCCGACTCATTTTAAAATAGTCATTTCAATTTGTTTGTTTAATTATGATTGATGTTAGTTATGTACACAGAAAGTAAAAATAAAGATGAGACATATTAAAAATGTATCAAGCTATGATAAATTATTATTGTATTTAAAGCTACCTAATCAAAATATTTGAATCAATTTTCTCAAGTTAATTTTCTATTTATAAATTATTATATTGTGTTTTTTTATACTTTTTAAAGATCGGGACAAACATCGAATTAGATTTGCCATTTTCATAAAAAAATATAAAAAGTAACAAACATCCAAATATTTTAGGTTTTCATTTATTTATTACAATTTCTTTTTCTCCTTTTCTTACAAGGACATAAAACATAAAGTATATTGGGTCCTTTCAGCAATTAGTTAGCTGTAGGATTAATTGCGCTATAAAATACGCACTAAACGTAATTTGCATTCAAAAAGCCCATTAGCGTACGTCTACATGTCGTGGACAATGGGATTGGGCCCAGTAAGCCTTTCACAAAAGATTCACCATTAGTTCTTTCCTAGGAAATTAATGGTGGTTTAACTGCAGAACTCTGCTATTGCCGAAATTTATTTCGGATCCTTCGATCCAGAATAGGCTTTAACGTTTACGTGAAATATTTAAAGCTAACTTTGCAATTCAAACGAGGATTTAGTGTTTGGAAAATAAACGAAATATATTGAATTGCTGGACGCTCTAAGTCTAGAAATGTTAAAAAATAAAAAGTCTAGTTACCTACCTTATATTTTTTTTGTATACTATTTGTTTTCAATTATGTTTTTCTACGTAAAAATTTAATATTTAAAATGTTATAATAAATTAATAATTAATTTGACGCAATATAAAATGATGATGTAACAAATTTTGTTTTAAAATACACACGCAATAGCTTTGGGATCGATCTAGATAGGTACAAGGAAACTCTTGAGGTTAAATTATTTTTTTCTTATAGGAAAAAGCACGACATTAATTATTTAATTTCCACACGACAGACGATACCTACCGGCATTTTGGTGCCTGGACTAGTGCTTTGAACAGATCTTTTCATATAGAGGGATTATTCTAAGGTACGAACGGACCACGTGATCCCCTCCCCACTATTTCTATGCCTATCGTACTTATCGTGTCGTATAATAATATAAGCGAAAAAACATATGAATAGTTATATACGAGTATATATTCATAGTTATTTATATACTACTGGCACCACTGTTTGTCGCTAAATTGGATACAAAGTCTTTGCTTAAGTTAAAGTTAAGTTTCCAATCTTCAATATCCATTCAATTGAGCCGAAGCGTCGTTATTTGCAACAAATTGTGCCTCTACTTTATGTGACTGTCTCAGCTCACGGTAAAAGGCTAATGTGAATAAATAGTTTGTGGTTAAGTTGGATGAAGTATGGCGATTTATTTTAGAATTAAACAGGTGTTTTGGATAATTATGAATATTACGATGATTACAAAAAACTATATATTATTTATACATATAATGTTATTTTAATGGTATGTGTAGTAAATTATAAAAGTACAAAAAAATATAAGGAAACTATTTACGTACACGTCCATAATGTCTGCTATGTATGATTTACTAAAATAAACAGCTAAGTAAGATTTGAATATAAAATTAATATGTGTATAATAAAGGCAGGTAAAATATAACTAGAATGTATATATAATATATATATATATAAATGTATCTATAATAATATTATACATAATTAAAAAAATAAGAACCAAATACCTACAAATGAAGATAATAAGACAACTTGAAAGTCATTAATAACGCAACGTGCTTTGAAGAAGTGAATACTGGCGTCTATGTAAATGTACCATTGAAAGGCAAAAGGCAGTTGAAACGCGGTATTTAGTTAAAAAGTCGGTATCCATTTGCATAATCGACATCGCCGCTGGGGTATTGGCAGCTGAGTTACGTTTCTAACTAGCGGCAAAGAGCTGGGCTAGGACATAGCGATATTGTACTAATTTTTTTTGTTAATTTTTTCGCCTTACGTGAAAATATGTTTATAATTTTCATCATTATTGGTCCATCATTTTAGGTTTTTAATTTTTTTAGGTATAGCTCTCAATATCTCTGAGTTATCCTTGTCTATTTCGCATAACAAGGCCATTTAAAAAGTATAAGTACAGGAATATAATAATTATGCATAATATTTAATTTTATACTTCTTATCGTTTAAGCTATTTTCGCCTTTTGCACATTATCATAAATTATTTCGAATCTCAACCAGATCTAAGTTATGTTATTGATGACTATATACGGTACAAGCATCGCTAAGGATCTGCAAACTCATATATTTTACATAACGCCCTCAAATCTGTTTTCGCTTGGACGGAATGGTCCTAATAGCGCTATAAAGAATGACCAAACGATACCGCTTGAGGCTAGTCTCCCACGTCACATTGATCTTCGAAGGTAATATACTTACCTATTTCAACAGTAAAAACATTTATTTATCTAGTGGATAATAAGTAAAACCATCGCCACTTAGTTAATTATAATAATTAATTAAAATAATAATATTTCATTGTCTCATGCCAGGAAATAAAAAAAATAAAAATTTCATTTCCTCGAGTGGAAATCGAACCTGTCACGTTTACAGCTTCACGTGCTGTGCCTCTGAGCCACAACAGGCCTCAATTAATAAAATAATTAATTACTCATTAATTTCCGCGAGTGGGAATTGATTGTTTACATCACCTGCGGATTGAAAAATTGTGTGTTATTTTTTTTTATTTCTGAAGCGCATAGACTAAAATTTAATTTCCATACAACGTGACATTGGCGAAATAAATTGTGCTCAACTGGCACGCTCGAAACGCCATATACCGAGAAATCAATCGACTAAAAATTAAAATAAATGTTTTATTGACGAACAAAATATTTAAATATATTGCTGTGATGATCAGAAGGAAATTGATCATGAATTTGAACTCCATCACAAATATTGCATAATCGGGAAATCGGGATTATAATATTAAAAAGACAAAAGTCTCAAAATGAACCACGCAATATCTTTAAATTAAATAATAAAAAAAATCGGAGAAATCGTTCATTAAAAACGTTAAAAAATTAATTCTTATCAGATATAAATAAAAGTTAAAATAAAATAAAAATATCAAGATACGAACGAGCTCATACGATATATTTCTGAATATGTAGTATCTATATTAAATTACTTTTATTATTCGTATAAAGTAACATTCAGATGGCGATAAGCCATTCATTAAATAATCGAGCCGATCTTTCGGAGTTGCATTGGTCGCGAGTAGGCGATACGTCGAATTGTAATCGAGAACTCGCTTGCGCAAGTAAATGAATCGACTCAGATTACCTTTTGTAATTAGCTTTCTCAAAATAGAGAACGCGTTTTCATCGAAATTCTCTGATTGAGTCTTTGTTCGGCCCACTATTGTGTTACAGCCTATATTTTAAAAGACCTGCAGTTAGTTCCATTTAAACTTTCTAACACTTTCAATTTAATCGCTTATAAGTTTTTTTAGCTTGTATATTTCTTTTCAACCTGGATTTTATTTGTATCTATTTCGCACTTTGATTTGAACCAACGGTGAGCGAAGTTCGCACTTAACCGGTTTTTTTATATGCTTACATAATACAGGATTTCAAAGTAATAAATTTTTAAAAATCTATCATTAGAGCGGCAGCCCTTAAGAAGTTCTTCTTCATCCAAAATTACAAACAACCAATTAACATCAACATTGTTTTCCAACAAATAATTTAATAACTACTAATAATATAACATAACATAGCAGTGCAGACTTTTCAATTATACGTTTTGAATTTTCCTTCAGGCTGAAACTACCGTTTCGTCGACCGCTCACAGCTGTTGCTTGATGCCATTATTAAACGCTTTTCAAGAGCAGGTGTTGATAATAACGAGGGTGAATTTAATTAATGAACACTAGCAAGCTAGTTTCATATAAACGTATGATAAGTTGGCACGGAGCTCACTCAATCAAGAGTAGCGTCTATGAAAATTGTGAATTGTGAAGCCAGCTTTGTATACATGTGTTGTTTAGTTTCGTAAAATATTATTAGGTTTTGTTCATATTATATGTATGCTTCTCTTCTTTTTTTTTGTATTTTATCTACACGCTGTCTTCGCACACACACACACGTCTTGTTAAGACACTTTGTTCCCATTAAGACACTTCCGTTGCTCACTTAGTTGTTTACAAAACTTCTATGTTCATTTCATTGCCTTAAGTTTAAATGCATTTTGTTACAACACGTAATGTCGAATAAAAGTACGAAATAATATATTTTTTTCATTCCGCGGGAAACAGAGAGAACTATAGGTTCCCTCTGCATACGTTTCCATTTGCGCTATACAGCGCAAAGGTAAAATAAAACAAAAAAAATATTTTACGCAAAATAAAATCAATATAATAATAAAAGGGATTTCTAATTTATCCAAGTTATTTAATATAATAACTTGTGAAATATATTCACAAATATATCGATTATCCAATATGCATCTACAGGTCAACAGAAATCATGACCACCGAAGTGAGTTAGCACCTCAACACGAATAAACTGGGGCCCCCTAACAAGCAAATACTACTAGTCTTTAAGTATTTATGTCCATACCATATTGACCTTTGCTACATGAACTTAGAATCGATATTGGTATAATTTTAAAATGGAATTCGTCAGTTACTATTAGCCAGTTAACGATTGTATATCGTGGTGATCATTCAATACAAATCAAGATGTGTCTAATTGGATTTTGTTAGTGTTTATAACTAAAGCTGAGGTGCGAATGCTACTGTATTGCGAAGTGAAGGAAATGGCAGAAAAGTTTATTATTTTGTAAGAAAAACATATATTTATTATTTTTGTACTCAAAAGGAAATACCGGAACCCTTGTAGGATCACTTCGTTGTCTTTCTATCAAAACAAGCTGAAATTAATAAATAATATTCCAATCTACGGCCTCTTAGAACCCATGATACGAGCGTTTATTAACCTTTAACTATGGACGTGATTTTTTTATAACACAAATATGGACGTCGGGTCTGTCAGACCAGTGTATTTATTGGTCATATTCCGGCTGTTTTTTAAAGGAAGAAGACAATTTTATGTTTTAGTTTACATGAATAGCCTCAAATCAAACAAAATCAATATAAATAAAATCGCTTTTTATTAAAGTTTACGCATCACAACGATTTAAGTAACTTAAAGTCACAATTTCAGTCTTTGGCCACATGGGATGACTCTTAAGAAAATAATACTATAAAAAAAAGACAGATAATAAAATAAATATTTTTTTAACAAAATATAAAGTCTAAGAAATAAAAAAAATAAAGAAATTACATCTTATGTTATAAAATAAAAATTTTGACAACACCTCAAGATAAGGTACAATTGAACATCGATACACAATGGCTTTCAACATTGTTGGCTAACAGGACGATTGCAGTCAACATAAGTATGTGTTGTGTTTCTATATATCTTTTGGGGGCAAAGTATATATGTTTTTCAAGAACCCAAAAGTATTTTTTTAGCTTCATGTTCAATAAATGATAGATCAGATCGTGAAACGCGAGTCAAAGTCATTCTCGATTCTTAGAGTAGTTTAGTACACGAAACGCGTCTTTTTATTTGATAAAGTGCTGTTTTCTTTATAAAATGTCGTCGTCCAATTCTTTTGTTTGATGTTGATTATAAAGTACCGATATTTTTGTCCCTGACGTGCTAGGTCGATCATTTTTTTCCATTTTATCATAAAAACTAAAAAAATTGAATCTTTTTTAGGTAAATAATATTTATATTACTAAAATATATAACAAACAATGCAAAATAATATATGATATTTAACAATAAAAACATTTGAATACAAATAATACAATTAAAATATTAAAGTATATTTTGTAATATTATAAAAATATATGGCGTTTTGAAATCATTCATGTATGGGAAACATGGACGTCGGGTCTGACAGACCCAGACCTCGTTTAGAAAGTTAAATACTCACGTGTTTTGAACCCAGAGACACAACCACTGCTATCTACATTCATTTTGTCATTAATACGAAAGGTACTGAGAGACTCAGTGGCGGAGGTCACCGAGAAGTGGCCGATTTGTAGAATTCGTAGAACTGTCTGGTCTGTGAGACCCGACGTCCATACTTAAAGGTTAAACATCGGTGTTGCTGATTATCGTATGAAGGTTGCCTCGAAATCAAAGCCTAGAGATCACTTTCCATGTTAAAGTTATGAAATTTGACATGTTGGAACTTACAATACAAACAAAAAAAAATCGTTAAAAAACTTATATTTGTAGTTCTTTTCCTACAAAATGAGTACATACAATCTTAGCAAGCAAACTTAAATTTGGTAACTTTTATAAGTTTGTTGTTGCCTGGAATTGGTATGAAACTCTCGATGTACGAGTTCGACTTGCATTTGACTCGTTCCTTATAAGTCAAGTACTGGTGCCTTTGACCTAGAACTGGTCGTGATGTTTAACACTTGAAATAGTAAATGTTAAAGACTTGAAATCATGCTCACTGAAAAAGCGTACAATACTATTTGGAAAATTTTACCACCTCGTTTTATTAACCTAACCAAAAATAATAATCAAAAGACAGAAATTAAGCAAAAATTGACAGTAATTAATTATGGTTAAATCTTATTTTTTTTATTAGATTTTGTTACTTTTAATCGATTATTATTTTGACATAACTAAATAATACATTTTAATGAACATAAGGTTGACGCTATGGTGTAATTTTTTATTTTAATAGATATTGTTAATTCCTACGCTGCAGTACTCTTAAGAAACCAGTTTAATAAAACTATTAATTTAATACAAAATGAACAGCATACGATCACTGCCTCTACAAGTAATAGATATGACGTTTCTTGTTTCCATTCGACTTAACCATCGTTAACGGTGGCCAAGATATCATCTTAAAGCCCATGACATTTGCTTCTGAGTTTACAACACCTATTGAAAAGCTCACTAAAACTTAAGCTTTAAATAATTTGAATAAAGTTCATATTAAATTGAAGAAAAATATTTACTTACTGTCGGCTACTATTGAATTTAATATAGGATATTGATACGTTTCATTAGGATATAAAATTCTGTCTATGTACAACTTATTTTGTCAGAGTTATTTTTCTTGGTCGTATCAGATTATTATATTAGAACCTATTTGATGGTTAAAATTTTTAGGTTGCTCGTGGATGCGAGGCCTTCGTGGTGCAGGCGCACAAGCTTGCGACAGTTGGGGGTTCGATGCCCACTCGGGAGAATGAATAAATATTTTTTAATATTTCCACCACTCAACACGCAAGCCTTGATGGAAAGTATAATCGTGTAGCTGAAAAAAAAAACATAAAGATTTTAGAAAAATAGGCCCACTAAACAAATTTATTATAGTTATTATATTTTTTACTAATTATATGGACGGTGTTAAACTATGCCACCCAACATGCAATAAGTAAGGGAGGGTAAGGGTGAAAATATGTGTGGTAATGTGTGAGGGCCCTATAATGACATCACAATAATTTGTATATCGTATGAGACTTGATTTCAAAGGCACAGTAAATAACCTTTCTTCTGTAATTAAAGAAACGTTATTCGTCTGTGCACAAGCGTTAATTTAAAAACAAATTAATATAATACATCAAATTACTTGACGACTATAAATTATAAAATAAAATAGCCAATTCTAAACAGAACTTCCTCTATAAAACAGCAACAGTAAGTTAGAGTGCGGACCTTGTATGAAAATTTAATGAGTTACAGTCAGTGGAAGCTGTAATAAAACGGAAATATTGCCTTAAACAATGTCGGCAAAACGAGCCAGACTGCAATTTTAAGTTACTTACGATAACTTAAATTGCTGTAAGTCAATTTAACGCTACTTTCACGCTGTATCCCGCACACAGCAGGATAGACAGAGGAAATCTAGTGTTAAAACATTCCGTTCCCCACTTTCCGCCGAATTCTGAAGACTTATGCATCACGACTGGCCTCAAAAGCTTAATTCAATTGAATTACATGTTGACAAGCTCAAACTAATCTGTTCCTAAAAAGTAATCAAAAAGAGATACATCGGTAGAGCGCACCAAAATAAATGTTTACAACATTCAAAAGATCACATTAATATAAATAAACGAGATAAACACTATAGAATTTACAGTAAAAAGGCACCGTCATAACCACCCAAACTAAATTCAAGAGATTCCAAATGGAAACTGATTTCATTAATTACATATATATAGATTGAAAGCTTTACAGCTTTAGATATATTTAACTACTTGTTATTTATATTTGATCATTAAATAGAAAAATTTTATGTTATGTTATTAAAACTATTAAGTTGGATTCGTTATCATTATCTAAATCATGGTGTACATTAATTCGGCTGTCATATTTCTCTAGTAGTCAGTATGGATGTAATAAAAATGCCGGCTTACCTTTTAATATTTTTAACGCTTTATGCATTTTTATTTATTACTATGAGGTAATTGGTTTGAGATGAATGATAATTGTATTCAGCTTTTATGTATGTATGTTGGGCTGTGATGATGGTTCTGGAGTGGTTTGTTCTATTAAAATGCTATTTTATTTTATGTAAACTTATATCGATGTTCTTTCTTTTTTTTTTGTTGGTTTCATGGTGTAGCTAAAAATATAGGTATTTTTTAAGCATTTGTCTTGTTACCAGAGAGAACATATAAAAGTATTAAATAATTCATTTCTCCAAGTTCGAATCGAACCCACACCTGTCGCTATTACTATCATTCCCTTGTGCCACTGCGTTACGGGGGCCTTCTTGTCCTCCATTCTTTATTTCATGTTTCCTTTTATTAATTAAGAGAATATACAAATTAATCAAAAACTGTTTTGGAAATCAATTGTGTAGGTTTAAAACGTTTTAAAGTAGTTTTTAAAATATTTATAAATATACTTACTTAAACGTTTTAAAACATTTTGAACTGTTAACTTTAACATTAAATATGGAATGAAATCCGCACGAAGACACATAAGTACTTAAATAGAGATTTATATTAAATGACTTTCGCAATTCTTTATGTAGACTACTAAGATTTTCTCAGAATGGTCTCTAGTAAATTTTACTTTTTTATAAAAAAAAATTAGTCTTAAAATTTAAATATTATCAAATTTGGGTAGAACTCTGGTAATGTAGTGATTTAAAATTGTGCTTAGTCGTCTTTTAATAGACACTTAGTCAAATAAAATAAATTAATTTAAAAGTCAATTAAATTATTTTATTTAAAAATGACTATAACAAAAGAAAAATAATATACAAAATATGTTCAAAATTTCTATAAATTACAACTGAAATCGTCTTTGTATAATTAGATTTATTCTAAAATAACGTCATGCTCACATTAACCATTATGCAAACTAAAATATTAGTGTTGATTCTACAAAGGAAAGCTGTTTAGCAAGAAATCTAACTTAATTTCTTTTAAGTAAAATAATGTTGTTTTAATTAGTTCACAAACGCCCCAAGCAAATCTTAGAAATAAAATAATATTGTGGTTTATATGAAGCTTGATTTAGAAATTTTAAGAAGCTTTTTCGTAGTATATAATGAAAAATATTTTAAATAGCTAAGCAATACGTCTCCCGTTTCATGAGAAAATTATATAATATATTATTACTAAGTTATTATTACCATTATGTTACAATAATAAAACAAGTTAACAAGTATGTTTTGTTCGCTAGAATTTTATAGGAATGAATTGTTTATTGTGTCTTTATTCGCGCTTTAGAAATCACTAGCTTGTCAATAAACAAATATCCGAAAATGATGACCATTTGTTATATTTAATTACTAAATAAAATTAATTTTAAGAATTTTTCGTACCTTTAATATTTTTTTAAATATGAAAACTTGTAATGGTACTTCAATACGGTACTTCATTAAAAACGTGTAAAATATTATAATCCACTTTCAGAATCATATAATTAGTGGCACATTAATTTCTAGAGAGTTTTTAACACCCGAGTAGTAGTCAAATTATACCTAACTAGCGGACCCGGACGCGGCTACGCCTGCTTGAAATATAAGAATATAATTTCTATAGAAATAATTTCAATCTAGATGAAATGCTAAAAGTGACTATTATATTTATTTTCATAAGGATGAATATCAAAATGACGCGGTAACGAACGCGGTCGCGTAGCGACGACGGTTGTTATTAACATGGCAGAATAAATTACATGTCAAATTAGAAAGTATTTTAATTTATTAGTATATATGTGTAATTTAATGTTATATAGCCTATAGCACTTCTGAAGAATGCAGCTTTCATACAAAACAAAAACAAAGTAAATCGATCCGGTAGATCCAGAGATCTTAGCGTTCAAACAAACAAACAAACAAACAAACAAACAAACAAACAAACAAACAAACTCTTCCGCTTTATTAT
>HE671180.1:16136-29871 GCA_000313835.2 Heliconius melpomene melpomene | reverse complement strand
ACGGTTTTAATAATTTTCATACATTTTCGTAAATGTTTATGTAATTATTTGCTGTTTATAATTAATTCAAGCTACACTTTGGTTCTCTTCTTATTTTATTTGATATTGCCCGCTAAAATTATCCTGCTTAATAGAGAGAAATGTTTAGTTATTTCGTAGAGTCGATATCTATGTACGCACGCAAGGAAAACTTTAGGTACTTTTTCTAATATTAAGAATATCTATCCTTTAGTTACTTTTAATCCTTTTGTTGGTTAATTTCAATAACTCAGATATTTTTTTCTAATAATGTGTATCTACTTATTATTCTTTTTGATTATTTAAGCTTATATTTTCTTACTAATTCTATTGAATATTGAAAATAATTTAATGAATATATTTAATAAATATTCTTATAGTTGAAGCAGGCGTAGCCGCGTCCGGGTCCACTAGTATTAGTATAGATTTAAGTTAAGAAAATATTTAATTTTAAAAACAAAATAAGCAATAATCATTTTTTTATTAATTTAAAAAATAGAAAATTCTAAAAGAAAAATTTCATTTTGACATTTAAATTAAGGTTTCAATGCTGTAGACGAGCATGCTAGACTTAGGTTACTGATATATTGGCGTGAAATATTCTCACAGCAGGTTGCACAATATTTTAGACCATAGCTTTTGCCCTTTGCCACGGCAGATCGTGTTCGTCAGACAATGGATAGCTAAGAATTTGTATATGTAGAGTTCCTATAATATAGACTACGTATTTTTATAAGTCAAATAGAATAGATAAGATAAATGATGTATTAATATCGAATCTTTCTAGTATCTTTTTTAAGTAACTTAGGTTTATTTATAGTAGTAAGTTAGAACGGAAACAGCGTTTTTCTAAAATTTTTTCTCGAATAACAGGATATATTTAGGGTAAGAGAGGTACTCTTTACGTAAATATATTTGTTTGTCCGTTTTTTACGAATTTGCGAAATTTAACGCCGCAAGAATTTAAAATTATAATATAACAATATAAAAATTCGGTCAAGTGGAAATCGAACCGCCAATCTTCTCCTTTATATGTAGTTAGAAGTTGTTATACAGTATTATTATTATTATAAAATTAAATAAAACATATTTTACAAACAAACATTTTCTACATACAAACAGACAGCAAAATAAATATAAATTTCACAATTACAAACTAAAACAATATATTATATAAACAAGTAACCAGATACGTCTACAAAGAAAATTTCAAAAACATCATAATTCACAGTTAGCGAACACATATTAAGTTCATGAGAATTTCGTGAGTGAAAACTTTTCATATTCATACAATAGTATATGTATTATAGCCTTTATACGTATAATATACCCACATCGTTGCGTGAATCAACTTCGAGCTTCAATCTAGGGAACTTCCTCTGCAACATATTAAACGACTGGCTTCAAAACTTCAGACTTAGCAGATAATCTGTTAGAGGGAATATGATTTAGTTTTATGAACACGTGACTTTTAAGCTTCATAGGATACTTTAAGTCTGTCTTTTATATATAATATCTAACGTAATTTTGCTACTTTTAAAAGCTCTCATAGCTCTTTTAAAGTTTTAAAAGCCGTCATGGCGCCGAGGCACTAGAGTTTGACCGTAATCAACGATTGTGGATTCGATTTCCACTCGAGGGAATGAGTTATTATTATTTTCATTTCTCCGTTCTGGCAATGCATTTAAAACAATTCAGCGGAACGCGGTAACGGAGTGTCTTAACACTAAGTTCCCTCTGCCTACCCTTCTATGTGTACACAGCGAGAAGCTGATTTATTATTTTTCTTTAAATAAAATATCTAACTTAATTTAGCAAGTTGTAAAAGCTCTCTTTCAATAAAGTTGCTCTCTATAAGAACAAAATTACAAATTATGAACACAAAGCATATCTAACTTTTATGATTACGATTTGCATAGATTTGTACAATATTTGAAAATAATTTACATTTTAAATATTCTTTTGAATACCCAAATAAGTTG
The DNA here is from genome assembly GCA_000313835.2 of Heliconius melpomene melpomene. Taxonomy (NCBI): domain Eukaryota; kingdom Metazoa; phylum Arthropoda; class Insecta; order Lepidoptera; family Nymphalidae; genus Heliconius; species Heliconius melpomene. Next base: position 27,871 of record HE671180.1, on the reverse strand, counting down.
AGAAAGGCATCCTTAAATGGCAACTCCAGTTCGAATGAAATAATAAAACTTCGAAGTCATTAAAAAAGGAAACCGCTCATACTCGTAGAGTCTATTGGTTTCAGTACTATTAGACGTATTACTTGTATGTAATATTAGACGAAAATTGTAATGAAGGCCGAGGGATCCCCACAAGACGATAGATAACAAGCTCTAGAGGCGGATGAGGGTTGGGTTCAAAGAGCAGTATATCGCGATATATAAAACCAGATAAATTTAAAAAACATATATATAAAATTTGTGTATTTATTTCATCAATTATATAAAATGTTTTCTTAATCTTTATTCTCAACATAGTATTAAACAAAGTTTCTACACAGTATGTACGCTTAAATCTTTTAAACTGAGCTACCGATTGAGCTTGAGTGAGTCATACCTCTTTCTAGAAGAAGGCTTATAAATAGAAGAAGAAGAATAGAAGGCTTATAATAAGATCTTAATTAAATAATTAAATTAAAAGAGAAGGATGATAAAGGAAAAATATAAAAGATGTGTAAAATGATGTAAAACATTAGTAATTCCTAAAATATACTGTAAATTACAACACTAATTAAACAGTACAGTGAGCATAAATCAAAATTATAATATTTTCTTATGACTCTTATGAACTTCGTTAGGCGTTGACGTTAGTTTTAATTAGACTATGATACCTACTTAATAATGTTACGAATAAAAGTTTTAACATTTTATTTAATTATGCTCGGTAATTCAGAATTTTACTACGTACTTGGGGGGTGATTATATTTAATACTAGCGGATCCGCGTGGCTTTGCCCGCTTGTATCAAACAAGTATTAATTTAATATGTTTATGAAATGATTTTCATATTTATATCTCTGAAAAGGACAGTCAAGCATTGACTTTCAATGTCTCGAATTTGTATGAAAAGTAAAAATGATCTTCATAAGATTTTCTCCACCTATCATGCAGAAAGAAAAGAAAAGAAATTTCCAGATGTACTCTCACATTTAGTTATAAAATTAATGAAAATCATTCTCTGCATACCCTGCGACAAACGGGATACTGCGTGAAGATGAAAAAAAAAACATTTTAAGCCGCATTGTTTCGAAACGCTGAAGCCTTTCAATGGCGCCGATCCCTCAAGCTAGTGCCGAGTTGATTTATGTAAACAGAGAGTTTGTGTATTCCTCGTATGCTATATAACTGTTTCTGACCTCAATGTCTCATCAGCATACGTTAATCCCATAGGGTACGAACTTTGCAATATTCCAATTTGAGTAACAAACTTTTTAATACGTTCATTGTGGGTATCATATCATATTTGTATATCAGATGACATCCATTTCTCGCCATTCTAGTGCAGAAGAGTCCATTTCTCGCCATTCTGACTGTACCCACGGTAGTATATAGGTTCAATTCTAAATGACTCTGCAGTAGATTAAATTAAAGTCTGGTATTAGGTTCCTATGCATTCGGATTGTATGCCTATTTATACGAATCTACATTTCAAATATGTTTAGAAGTTACATAAAAAATAATTAAATAAATTATTAAAATTCCAAAACAAGTATGTTAAATGAAAAACATAAACGACATTTTTTTAGCTTCATATTGTACCCCACACATAGCAGTTTATGCAGAGAAAACCTGGGAACCTATTGTTAAGAATCTCTGTTACCCTTACGACATTTCCGTTCTTCATTTTTCAACGCATTTTTGTGGCATTGCGTGTTGATTGTCGGAACTTAACGCCGCGCTTTTGCCTCATTACTCAATTGCTCTAATCAAATCTTTTGAAAAAAGCGTGAGAAATTGCTGTTTTGGCTAGAAATTAAGAAAAATATAATACAAAATCTGTAAGAATATTATAAAATTGCATACGTACGTCTTCAATATGAAAATGCACTACGAAAAAACGCATAACAAAACGATGTGTCGGTATGGGCGTCGACGGGTAAATGGTGTTCGAGACTGCAATCTTATCTTCATTTATAGAACAGTAAAATTACACTCCGCCGTCTACATAAAGGGCCGTTTATCATACTCTTCTTGAGTAGTTAGGGTGTAATGTATTGAAGATTGATATCCTTTGAGCCTACATCGTTATTTTTATGTGAATTTGCTGCGAGAGGCTTTGGAAATACGTAAAATGTTTAATTTTATTTTGATATGTGGTTGTGAAAATGAAATGTTATATTTCATTTATAACTAGCGATTCGCTCGCGGCTTCGCCGACTTGAATTTTACGATTATAATTTTTTAAATTTAATTATTTCAAAGCCTTATGTGTTCTAATATATTAGATTTTGTGATTATTAATTCGGCTTTGAATTTTATTTTATTCAGGCTTTCAATTTTATTTGAAAAAATTTGGAAATATATTTAAAAATAAATATTGATTGTTTATTAAAAAAAACAATATAAAATTCTATAATCCATTACATGTAATCACATTTTTATTCTCGATAATAATATTTTAATGGCTAATTTTATTTTATAATGTATATCGCATCAATCGTAATGAAAATTTTACGAGCGTCTGTAGTTAAAGTTAATAAATTTTCTAAGACATCTATAGTTGTTTGAAGGAAACGCCATGCACTATAAAATATCTTCACAGACCTACATTTAAAATAGATTGTTTCTCAAGGTTACTTCTGTTCAAAATATTGTTTGTAATATTTAGTTACAGTAAATCTACTTTTTTAAAAATTTATATTAAAAAAAACACATACAAGCCATACAATAACAAAATATTAAAACACCAACATAAATAGCCACCCAATCACGTAGGTCTCGCAATCATTACATTTCAAAAACTAAGAAAGCTGGCTGGCGTTTGAAGTTCGCCGGATAACCATCGCGTCGTGAGCGAATGTGGCTGTTAACACATAACGAGGTGTGGACCATGAGCCCACCAGTCAGGATCATGTCTTCTCTACTTACTCGCCGACACTGACCTTACAATCAAATTAAAAACAACTTCACCTACCCACTTTAAATTTGATTTAAATCGTATATAACAGAAAATAAAGTTTAAAATCCATTGTAGGCTATAAATATTTATAGTACAGCAGGCGTAAGCTCTAGCGAAAATTTGGATGGTTCATTGTAGTATTATCTGTACGTGATCGATGTAACGAGTTAAAAAACCCCTCCAGTGTATGAATAGGAAACGAATCGTGAATTTCTGAGATAAAAATAAACTGGATTGGCTTCTTTAGTGTTATAACGTGCGATATACTTACTTTTGTCTTAGATTTTTGCGTGGTCTATAGAAATGTTTTAATTTGAGACTAAAATTAATATGATATTACTAGAATTGAAGTCAGATTTTCTTTTAATGATTATTCGAGTCATTTCATGTAAACAAATATTTATCTGAATTTAACTTTCTATTAATTTACTTACTTGAACTTTTTCAAAAGCCTTAATTCCTATTTAATTAAAATCTTTATGATATTGAAATTCGTAGATAAGTATAAAGTAAAATGATACATAATATTATTAAAAGAAAAGAAACAACGAAACTTAACCTGTATTTTTTTACTCGTATATTATATAAAAATATAGAGCTTACTTTGTTTGAAAGTTTCTATCAAATATTTAGATACGAAAGTAATAAATCGTTTTTACGTCAGTCCATACTTTAATTTAGGTACAATTAGGTAATTTATCAAGATATATTGCCAATATCTATATCGCACGTCAAATTAAATGAAAATGAACTAGGCACGGTAAGAATATCTTGCAACAGTCTTTCGTAGACGAATAACTTTGCCAATATTTTATATGACTCTTTATGACAGGTTGTTTTTCTTGAAGATAAAGTTACAAGAAAAAATAAATATACTTTAGGTAAACATTCGTTTATGTGATAAGTTGTATGTTTGTATGAAAATCACTAGAAAGTTCTTTTATTGTAGAGACTATCAAATAATGTCAACGAGAGAGTAATTTGTCAATTACTTTGGGCAAAATACTGTTTGTATATCATTAGGTAAGTTCTTAATAAATATTTTTCTAGATGATTTATTTTGCTGTGTTTTCTTGTACCTAACTGTAATAGGGTAGGGAGATGTACTATTTAGGTTAAAATAAGTAATAAATAACTAATTTAAATTAATAATATTTATATTGAATAAAATTCTAATTACATACGAAATTTCTCTCAAAACTGTACTTTCATAATTTTTGTTTAAGTATTTATACCGTTTTTAATCATTTATGTAGGCAAGTAAAATATAGGCACATATTTTAAGTTATATTTACTTCTCACATAATTATTCCTGCTCCTGTTCTACAGGCCGTTCTCTCAGAATACATGAAACGTAAGTCCATGTGCACCCTTCCGCTACCGCACTGCGTGTCCTCTTTCCATGTAACGACTCAACTTAGATGCGAGGGATTAAACGTTTGCTGCACTAAGCTGTGTTATACGAAACTTAATTTGTTTTGCAGTGAATTTTGGTAGCCATTTTAATTTTAACATATATTTGAATAGAATAGCCATACATACAAATTTAATGGTGTTTCTAACGCCTTGCTGGTTTAACGAGGTAACAAAATATGATGTCTGTATAACATCTACATAGTGCCTACAGCGAAATTTAACAAATCTAAAGATTAATATTGATATGTACTTAGAAATATTTTTGCGATTGATGCCGTCGTGTCGCAGGGGCTCAAGAGTGTGACTGTAACGCGATGGTTGCGGGTTCGATCCCCAACCGAAGGAATTAATATTTTTTTTATTAATATTTTCATTTCTCCCATTTTCTGTTTGCTATACTTACTCTGCTATATGCGAGATACAGCGTGAAGCTGATGAATGAGAAATATTTTATGAAAAAGTCAAATACAAAAAAAGTATATAAAAGAATCTAAACAAAACAATTCCATATAAGACTTTATATTCAAAAGATATTTAGTTTACATATTATAGAACAGGTATGCGAAGGAAAATATTACTAAAACTCCCATTACAAGCAAAACAGCGCTATTTGCGCGTGTATCTCACACTAAGTTGTCTTTATGCGGTGTTATGCTCATTAGATGCAAAATCCCCGTCTACAAGTAACATTGCTTATGCGCTACCAACCAGTTAATTTTTACGGTAATCGCGTATACTCGTACTTGCAGTAGGCGGAAGCGTTGGGAGGCAAACACTAAGAGTTATGGTCAGGTAGGAAGATTATATTCACATTTGTTTTTTTACACATTAGAATCTTATCTTGTAGTGTTTTTCTTGATAATATTTTATTTAGAATTTTTTTAATAGTCTCTATTTGAAATAATAGACATAAAGATATAGGTTTCGCATAATGTTGACAGTTTTTGGTGAGAATTATATACATTTACATATATATGAATTGAACGATTCATGTATAAGTATTCATAATAGTTACTTTGTATTAAATGATAATATCTATATAGATATTCAAACCATCGTGACTTTGCTTCCAAATCTTAAAGTGACCTATGATAAAACGTAAATATTTCATTAATAATATTAACACAAAACAAAGTTTTCATTCGACTGAGTGAAAACTTAAACAAAATCAATTTCGAGATATAAAAGTGCAGTGGCAGTTGAGACGTGTCTAATTAATGCTGTCCGTTGCACACGTTTATTGTGCATTCAATTTGAAACTCGACTGACTATCGTACAGTTTTTTTTATGCTCACGCAACTCCTATAATTTATAGGGTATTCGATCTTCGCTTTATAATTAAACAAAGATTTTGCAAGTTAAGTCATGGAACCTGAAATTTTGTTTTTATTTAGATAAATAAAAAATGAAATATTTTATAATAAATATTCAACCAATTAGGAATCAAACACCACCGTCTTCAAGAAAGAATTGGCCCACAGTAAAATCTTTTTCAAGATATAAATTGCAGAAATATTTCTCTTAAAGGACGTTATGTACATACGCGAAAAAGGAGTTATTTAGTTTTATCAACTAAAAACCAAAAACTATATACTATACTATACTAACTATATATATTACAAATATATCTATCTACAAAGGAAAAAGGAACAAAAATGTAAGCTACGTCCATATAAAATGTAGGAAGACTTACAAAATATTTACCCGGTTGGCTTCACACGCCTGAAGTGTAACGGTTATGATTATCATAAAACTTGAATCTCACCTTGTATGGCAGCTTAGCTTAAAGTGTTGAGCTACAGTATCATGTAGCATATTAAAAATCCTATAACTTTATATGGCTTACTTCCTTGCACTGTGAGATAATGTTGAAGTCTAATTAACTGTACTGCATAACTGCGTAGCTAATGTATGAACGTCGTGTATATTTTATTTATTTATTTCAAAGATACAAAATAAAAAACAATAAAAATATGTTTTCTATAAAATAAGCAATTAAATAACGTCTCCTTTATGACAAATTAATATTTTATTCCAGTCTTTTCTTATTAAACTTCCATATCATTTTTTCCGTATCTTAATTCATTCACAAAAAACTCCTAAATTTTAAGTATAATTTTAAGTATAATTTTGAAACGATTGGAAAAAATGTAAAACACGAAATACCTACATACGTTTTAAACTCAAAATTACGGTCTAACAAACGTTTCATATGTAAAATTGTTAAATTTGATTTCATTCAAGCCACTGTAAAACTGGCGATTGATTACATAGGGATTTCAATCCATACAAAATGAGTAACTCGGACCCTTTTCATTCATTAATTAATCCGAAATGCGCCGAATTCAAATAATAGTCTCTTAAACCGATTACTCGTGTGGAAGCGTCAATCGAATTCGCAACTGATAAAACAACCTCAATTGAACCACACTATTTTTGTTTCTGTTGAAAACGTGAAAAATAATATTAATATGTTCATTGTTACTAGTTTTTCGTTATTTAAATATGAATAGGATTATTTTTTTTTTATTTTGTTTCACACTGTATTCCACACATAACAGGGTAGGCATAGGGAACCTTGGAACCTAGAGTTAAGACACTTCGTTCCTAAGATACTAAATATGTTTATGGAGGGACTGTGAAAAACACTTCAAATATTTTCTTAGGCATAGAAAGTTATATAATAAAGAGATTTCATTATTTCACTATCCTTTTATAACTCTAGCACGTAGAATTATTAATAATGTTTACAAAAAACAAATAAAAATATAGCAACATTTAAAATTGGCATATGTAACTAAAATAACAATAAGAAATCATTGTAAAATATCAGAGTTTTATAAAGTTAACTACTTTATGTTAACACCGCTTCTGGGAACAAAAGTGGAATGGGTCTAGACGCAATGAGCCGTAAAGGCTGACCATAGGCTATTGTGTTACACGGGAGTTACAAAAAAAATGTAGACATAATAACGACTGGACATGGTCAGTGTAAAATAGTATGTAGTATATACATACATGTTTAAGCAAATCTTTTTGATAACATAATTTTGTTTTCAACAAAAGTAATTTCTTCATAATATTATTAATATAATATTACTATTTAAATAAGAAAATATAGCATATGTTTCTGATAATTTAATTACACGAACACAAAATACTTGGACTTCCAAAACTAATATAATGTAACACTGTTCAAACAAAATATCAAAATTTAATACAACTATTAGTTTTAGCGAAAATTGATTTGACAACCACAGTATACAGTCAAATAATTTTACTATATTATATAAATAAATAATTTGCATAACAAATAAATCAACATTTTTTTCAATGATAATTGCCATATCTAATTATTTATAGCACTACGAAATATTGGAGGAAATTCTTAAAGAGTAACCCTATCAGTGCTACGGTGGCAATTTCTATTCCAACGGGACTTGACCTGGCCATCCGAATTATTGTTTACTAAAGAGAAGACAATGTATCAAGTTAAAACTGAAACTGTAATAGTATGCACTTCTTCCTCATTTTTATTTTCAGAAAGGATTTTAGAAGTTCAGTTTCTCAACGAAAAAGGCAATACCTAAAATTTGTCTCTAAGCATCCATTTATTGGAATATCTCTATCTACACATTGAAAAGATGCAAAAAGAGGGAAAAACGTACAATAGACTATTACTATTAGTTACATGCGAACGTAATAGCTAACGCAGTTAGAATATTATCGTCCTACTTAAGTATTCTAGTTATTAAGCTTAAATTAAATAAAACGTACCAAGTATGAATTTTCAAGAAGCCATCGTGGCGCATAGAAACAAGGATGCGATTGTAAATGTGATGATTATGGGTTCAATACCTACTTAGGGAATAAAATATTTAGTATTTTCATTTGCTCGCTCTGGTAACAAAGCACGTACGTATGTTAAGTTACACACGCAATGTCTCCGGAAGTGTTTTAACACTAGATTCTTAGCTACGGAGGATATAGCTAAAAAGCTAAAAATGTGTAAAATTCTAACAGAATTTCATCCACTCGAGGCTTCGCCCGCAAAACCACGAAGGTACAATAGCGGTATGCTGGTACAATATATATATATTTAGGTGTATATTAAACGTCAATAGTTCGCATTAAGTAGTTAACGCGTAATACACAATTCATCAAATTAATTACGCAGTCATGTGTGTATTGTTATAATTGGGCAACCATAAACTAATAGCAACCTTCCTTACAATGATCACCTTTAATTAATTAAATTTAGTATTTAAGAATAAATATTGTATAGTTTTTGAAATTATACGTATACATTATTTAAATTATTGTTGTAACTCAGTGGCACAAGGGTAAAACTGTAGACACGATAGGTTTTGGGTTCGATGCCCTCTCGAGAAAACGAAATATTTATTATTTTACCTTGCTAGGTTTGCTTACGAGGCAAACCAAGGCATAGAGTTCCACCACTCAACAATACAACCTTAAATGAATATTGACTGATATACCTGGTTCGAAATATTAACAAAAAAAAATGTTCTTGCGGTGTTAACTATATAAAAAGTAATTACATATGTTTTCATCGCATTTTCATTTATTTTGAAGAGAATCGTACAATACGTGGTTTAGCATTCATAATTATAAGGACAAGTCAATATTTAATAATAATATAGTAGAAGTAAATCAAGTAAAAATTGTAATTATGGTAGATCTTGCTGGATTTACATTGATGCTCTACTTCTGTTAAATGTAATATATTTAATAAATATAGTTATTTTCTTTTTCTACTTCATTTATTTTACAAATACATTTTCTCTTTATAAAAAGAATAATAATCTAAGAATACAAGCAAGAGGGACCAAGTGGGCACTTCATTACAAAAGGTTTAGTAGATACCAAAATCTTGACCGCAAAAGAGGATTAACTTTAAGCCGAAGAAGATGAAGACTTAATAAAAATTAATATTAGAATGCCTTGTGGAGGTCATTTAGAATTCTGCTTGTTAAAAAGGGGCCTCAAACTTTTATTTCAGCTGTACGATTATTTAGCATAATTTAAAATTCGGCGAAAAATCCACAATAAGGCGAAATTTTGGCAACATTTGTTTCTGTAAATGCAAACGAAGCTGTTTGCTTTATAAGATTTAGTCTAGACGAGATGTAACTTTTCTATGTTAAAAATAATTTAAAAATAACATTGACTTGAAATACAATGCTTATTTATCTATTTACTGAAGCTGATAAACAAATGTTGAAAATAATGTTAGAATGTATTTAAATAAATAAAATAAATTTATATCTGCTATCTATTTATATTGGCTTTTGTGCTTTTTTCTTTGAAATGTACCTAGTTTTTTAATAAACAATGAACAAATTAGTAAGTCATTATACTTATTTAACACTAAAACATGGTAATTCGTGTATAAAAATATCTATATTTTTTATAGAATTAAATTCTCTAAAACTCAAGTAATAATTCTAAGTGATGGATAAAATATTGAAGCCCAATACCATTAAATAAACCATAAAGTAATACAACTAATACACTGTTAATATAAAGTAGTAAAATATATCATTACAAAGCAACCAAACTTTTTTATTTCTTATTTAATAGTCAAAGTTGAAACAGAGTACAAATTTAAGCAAAACTTTTCGTGGTTCAGTATAGCGTTAAATATAAAAAGCAACGAAAACTCAGATGTATATTCAAAGTTAGTACTTATGAAGTTTCTCTGTCTGTACTCTCTGGTGGAACAATAAATTGTTTAAGAACAGTACCTATACAGAAGTTGAATTAAGAAATTAATTTAAACTTCGCGAGATATAACTGAAAAAAGAATTTCGTGGAATATACTTTTTATTATATTTAAGTTTAAAGTGATATAAATAGAAAATACGTACAACTATAACATTTTAAAATATATATATATATACTTATATTTTGTTTAGTTTTCAGCTTTATCCTGCATATAGTAAGGTAAGCATTCTGATAAAACATTCGGTTTCCCCCTTCCCCATCTAAATTTCGAGTCTGCGGGTTAATTGGCGGAATTTAAAGCTACGATTTTTTATTACCACGTTGAGGATATAAAAAATAATTATTCCCTGAGCGGAAATTGAACCCAACCTAATAACGTTGCGTTTACAGATTGTGCCGGTGTGCCACAACGGCCTCATACAACATATCTTTATGATATTAACTTTTGTTGTTGTCAAATAAAATAAAAAAATAAAATAATATTTTTTCCAAGTATATATATTATTACAAAATCTATTTAGTTAGTACATTTGTACACCGTGCGAGACGAGAGAGAGAGGAAGAGAGATAAAAGAAATTTACAAATCTACTAAAGCTGAAGCTAAGCTGAGCTTTATATAAAGTAGTTAATGTCTAAACCTTGTGAAACTAATTCATCTTCTGACAAAGTTTGCAACCATAGGCAGTAGATTGTTAGTATTTAAATATTATACTAGCGGCCAACAAGCGGCTTATACGGTGGCCTCCTAAACTTATATATTTATGATACATAAACTTATATACTAATAGACTATGTGTTATTCTTATATATAAGCTATGTCACTGTAAAGTTTCACCTAAATCTGCTCAGTAGTTTTTGGGTGATAGCGGAACAAACATCCATCCTCACAAACTTTTACATTTATAATATTAGCTGGATAGGATAGCAACGTGTATGTTTTGTGTCACAAAAAAATATAATTATATTGTCAAAAATATGGCAGTGTTATGTTAATTTTTTTTATTTTGCTTCTTATCAAATAATACCTAAAAATGTTGACATTCACAAATAAATTAATTTTTAACAAAAACAAAAACCGACTTCTAACAACAAACTAATAAACTAATTTTTAACAAAAACAAAAACCGACTTCTAATACCCTGGGATCCGGCCGTTGAATCCTGCATAAACGAGTTTTCTTAATTAAACCTATATTAATGAATAATACATGATTAGTAGAACAGATTACACCTGGGTTGCCTGGAAGAATCCTGCCGCAATCACCTTTAATTTCATTTTTTCGTAACTCGTTTTTGGAGATAATTGCACCAATACGTTTTTTATATGAATCGCACATCATTTGAAAGATAATCGCATAAGGAATTGGAAAATTAAGGGTTGCCAGCTCTCAGTCTGCCGCAAGTCTAGGGTTGCCTGGTTTAAAGATGTCACTAAATGTTAATAATTTGCACTCATGTGTTTTTTAATGAATTATATATCAAATTAAAGCTTATTTTTTCTGAACACTATAAAACAGGGTTGCCTGGAAAATTCCTGCCGCAAACTGGGGTTGCCAGCGTTTGAAATATTTTATTCCGGTTCCGTTTGACTATGA
>HE671180.1:0-12968 GCA_000313835.2 Heliconius melpomene melpomene | reverse complement strand
TTTCATGAAAATTATTACCACAGCTGAACTCTTTTATATGCAAATAATATTATCTCGTACAGTTCTTTATGTTATGAATTTTTAAATTATAACCCGTTATTCAGAATATGTTACAAAAATAAATTTAAATTGTAACTCTGGTGTATTTCTAATTTTATTACTTTATATAAATTATAAAACAGATTTTTTTCCTACAAAAATGCTTATAAAATACTTATGAAATATACTTATAGTTTTAAAGTAATATTTTATTTAAAAATATTTAAAAAGTTGAGCAGTAAGTCATATTGAAGAATATACTGCATACCTAATATTTATGTCCATTGTATTTAAGTCTATATTTAAACTCTTAGTATGTCAGTTATAGCTATATATCTATTTATTGAAAAAATAACTATTATTAAATACTTTATATTCTAAAAAAAAAATAACTATTATCGCTTTGATGTCGAGGCAGAGCGCGGCCTTGAGTTTCGCCACTCAACACGCCTCCAGAATTCGGCTGAAAATGGGGAACGGAGTATCTTAACAAAGTTTCTTCTGCCTACCCACTTATATACGGCATATATTATGAAACTTTTCATAATCGAAATATGTAACTAAAAAACCGTTCATGAAATTACTATTAAAAAGTCTCAACATAATATTTTGTTAAAAACAACCTCGTTTTCAAGCTATTTGTTTCAACAATCACAAATAAATAAAACCAACATAACATAACACGACTACACATCACAATCCACGGTAGACGTGATCATTGCGCCTTTACCGGAATATAATAACAGTGTAGCGGCTTCGAACAGATAAAATGATAATAAGTGGTGGTTAGCGCTGGCACGATAATTCTGAGCTAAGAACAGTGTGTGGAGAGAAATAGTATCGATATTATATTATAACACAGATGGAACTAGGTTCTGTGATGGGCATGTTGTTATTGGATGAAAAACAAACCGGTCAAATGCGAGTCGGACTCCCATACCGAGGGTCCAGTACAAATTTTTGGATTGTATGCTAACGGGAAGAACAATTTAAAAAAATCGACAAGTTTAAGTTGGTAGACATTTGCACGCATTTTATATGAACCTTTCGTGATACATCTACGCTATCTCGAGATAATGTTCTTGAGAGACGAACAGACAGACAACAAAGTGATCCTATAAGAGTTCTTTTCTGTTATTTTGCGGTACGGAACCCTTAAAACTTTAATCATACTATACAGTTACATATAGGTTCTGTAATTTACTCATAGCACCAACATTATAAGGTACATATAATTATTTATTTTACGAAAAATTACTATAACTTTCATAAAGAATCATTTGTAAAATAAAATACCTAAATTTCTTTTCAACAATGCAACATAAACACTGTGCTAATAGCTACCATTATATAGCTTTGTATCTGCCCAAATATTATATATTGTACCTACAAAATTATTTTTGTAGAAAAGAATTATTTCCAATACTAGCCAAATAAATAATAACGTAGCCAATCTTTTCATAATTTCCATTACCTTATTCCTAAAGACTATATAATTTTATAGTTATTTTTAGCAAAAACGAATTTGATTTGTTAAGAGCTCATCTTTGTATAGGTAATTTATTTTTTAATCTAAGGAATTCAGTGCCTGCAGGCCTTAGTTTCTTTCAACACATAGCAAATTGTGTGTTTAATACTCGTTTATTGCTTGCCATCAGAGGCGCCTGAGTGGGCCAGGGGGGATTTAAAAAATCACAATTATTCCAAGTAAGGCCTTTATTGTCGAGTCGACGAGCAATAGCTCGATATTTAATTAAAGTTACCGACAAGACGTCGTTTATTTTATAAACAATAAATACTGAGTTTTAAAAGTTTCTTATACTTTTACTGATATTCAGAAATTCTATAGTAATAAAAAAGTTGTAAAAAAAGAAGTTGGACCCTTATAAGATTCATATAAGTTGTTATCGCGTATAATTAAAGCAATAGTCAAAGAATCTGGCCATATAATAAGAGGTCCATACGTCAGAGGCGACAGTAATATATCGTTGACATAAAGTTCAGAGATTTGGGAAGATATCATTGCTTAAATTCTCAGTTTCCGTTCAAGGGGTCCATGTGGGACATAAAAATGTGGAAAAATTACTAAGATAAGACAATCGCAGATCGATCAATGCCATGTTTAAATTTTTATGTTAGAATTTATAATGTAAAGTATAATTTGTTACGAATTTATTCCGTCGACTAGTAAATTATACTATTCTAAATTTTTCTCGTATGTTAATTTCTTTTTTACTAATGTAACTAATTTAAAACAGTTTACACCATACGTTCTACGTAAGAAACACAGAAGAATGATAAAATTGAAGTTTTCATAGATAAAATAATGTGTTTATAAGATAAAAATATATTTTTGAAACGATTGCTGAGGCACTATTCTCAGTATATATTATTCAAAAGTCGTTGAGGGAGATAAGATTGCCAGGTTTTATGAGAGCATCAGAGAAAATAACATGTGTCAATACACCGAGCGCAATGGAGTTTTCTGGTATTCTGTTTTATACTATCCCATATATTCCATCATCAATCCTATTAAATTTTTATTAGAAACCAAGTCTTCGTCATGTTTTCTGTTACATAAATCAACAACTTCGTTTGTGCTTTATTTTTGTATTCGACAAAGCTTAATAATGTAACCAACATACTCGTACATGCTGTAATAAAAATTGGTGTCATCGTGGCCTACTTAATTTATGTAAGAGCAATGGTAGGGAATTCTATTCCTACTCTCAAGAAAATTTATGAATTAGATGTTGTCGTTAATCTCACAAAGTGTCTTAAAATTAAGTTTATTACTTATCTTGCTAAATCTATGCTATTTAAAATATTAGACAAAGGTAGGTTTCGACACAAAAATATGATACACAATATATAAATTTAGTTAGCTATGAATGTAGAATGGAATGCACGGTGTAAGACACAATGCGGCGTTAGGTTCCGTTACCCAAGATGCAGTGTCTTAAAAAATTAGATTGAAAAGAACAGTGTAATATATGACTTAATTATTCTTTTTGTCTATGGTGGGGAATATGTAAAAATTATAATTCAAAAATTAGTGACCCGGAAAGAAACAGGAACAACGACCGCATATACCGCTGTATATTGAACATTTTTATCATTAAGAACCAGAGCTTCTATGTGGCTTATATTTTAAACATAGTTAAGCCCCTTTTTCATCCAACTACATTTACTTTTCACTTGGTAGCACATTAATTAACTTTTCTATGTAAGTCTAGTACTCTCTTAGGTGTTCTAGTTTAATTTTTCATAACTTGGCCATTTTTAATAATCCTGTATATTTTAATCTTTTATGAATTAAATTTAATATTTCTAGTTTTAAAAGCTGAAAAAGAATATTGTAAAATATTTATCATTAAATGAGGGTTCGGTTCCCATACAACGTAATATTTTTTTTAATATTTTAGTCTTTTTTTCATATAGTGGATGAAAAGAAGATGGATTGATGTAAAAACCACCACTCTTCCGCCCTATCATACAAAATCCAGAACACATCAAAAATATGATAACAAAATTAAGTAATATATAATTATTCAGTAAAATATAATCAACTCGTAAAAAATATATATAAAAGTCAATTTTACAATTTTGATCGATTTTATGGCATAATCCCATAAGGCTATATAAAAATAAACATAATAATATGTACATGTATAAATTTTCAATTTACTTAGTTTATATTATTCGACATAACATTTTTAACAATATAAGAGAGTGGCCATTGTTCTGAGATGTTTGTCGTTCTGTCGCCTTAACAATGAAATTCGAAGTGTGATTGTTTCGATTCGCATCGACGTATTTTATAAAATTCCTTTTATTTGTCGACGACGGTTTTCGCTGCCTTCCGTAACGACATACTTCAAGGGGCACAATTTAAATAAATTTAGTTTGGCCATTTTAAAAATATTTTAAGAATATATTTACGCTTTTGTGGCCCTGTTGTTACATACATATGTAAGTAACAACACAGGAAATGAATGTCGTGAATTTCAAATTCCAAACTTTTTTTTCTTGTTTTATTAGCTTCACGCCTTATTCCGCGTAAGATATATTGTGAGAACTTGGTGTCAAAATATTCCGTTCTTTACATTCCGAAATTTGAAAGAAAATTTTCGGATCGAACCCATAACTAACATATTTACAGTCTAACGCCGTCTGCACTATGAGACAGCATCAACCAATGGTTTTTTTTCCTTTATTCACAATCATACATCATCGCTTTATTATGTTACCAGAAGAAAGGAACATTGAAAATATGAAATAATTCATTCCCCCGAATGGAAATCAAATCCATAACCTACGTATTTACAGCCAGCCATAGACTGTGCAACTGTCCCATGACATCCTGAGGATAATCTTGATAAAAGGCATAAGATATTAAATATAAAATTTTACCAAGTTTTATTGTTACATTTTTATATTAAAAACTTTAGCCATATAACAAATCGTAAATATGTGTTTAGTCTGGCGTTGAAGTGCTCGAATAGTGTAAAAGTTTTTCTAGTAAATATTACGACTGTGTGATTTTATATAACAGTAAAATTGTCTCGCAACCACTCAAGTTTATCTTGTATTTATCTTTTATGTAAATGTGCGTACTAATTCTTTCTATATATATTTGTAGAAGTAAATGTAATACTTTAGCCTATGATAATTATTTATGATTTTTAGAAATGGCAATTTAGTTTGAAATTTAATTATACTTTTTAATTTTTGTTATCTGTTTTCTTTTCTATTTACTTGCAAATAAAAGTAAATAAATAGGCACATGAAATTCGGCGGCCAAATACTTAAATTAAAACGAAAATGAATAAGTTTACGAATAAAACGTTGCTTGATTACTCTATCTTTTATTTTCATAAACTTAGTTGTGAGATAAATATAAAAATGATATAAAAACAAATGTACTGCCAAAATAAGATCGAATCTACTAAATCCTACAAGTATATTATAGTAGTATATTAGGTATGTATCTTACATAGCTAATACAAAAGCTATTTAATACTCATAAAAGTATCAGCCAGTATATCTTAAACCAAGTAAATTTCAATAAATATTTATATATTCATATATTATTATATCGTATTACAAATTACATGAAAACAGAAATAAGAGACATATATATTCTATTGTTTTATATAAGTACTGTAAGAAGATTCTAGCTCCAGTTCGTTTCATACAATTTACAACGAATATAAACTGAAGATTACATAAAGAATTTGAAATGTTTTGTTAATACAATGTTTGTTTTCCCACTTCTCTCCAAGTCTGTCTAAATGAGTTTAATAGCAAATCTTTCGGTACTAAATTTTGAATTGCTCGTTAAAAACACCTGTCGCTGTCTTGTTGTTAATACTATTGTATTATAATACAAAGCATCACGATCTTTGTAGTCTTAGAATATTTAGTAGCTTGACACTTTTTCCTGCGTAGTAGGGAAGACAGAGGGAACCTTGTGTTAAGATACTCGTTGCTTACTTCCCGCAAAATCCTCGATACATACGTGGTGGACTCTAACAGAGCAACCTGGCTACCAGAACGGAAGAACGAAAATAATTTAAAATATAGCCATTCTTTCGAGTGGGGAACATAAAATATTAAAGAGTTTAAAAGTATTGCACTCTCCTACCAATTTTCGGGACATTGTTCATTGACTGATGGAACTCGGTTCAAGTCTTTTGCGTTTTGTCGTCCAAATCGAGGAAAGGAGCATAATTCATTTTCCCGAGTCAAATTGGGAATCAAACCCACAACCGTCACGTTTACAATAAATACACTGTGTCATTGCCCCGTCGTGGCCCCATATTTTAAGAATTTCGGTAAAAAATGATTATTTTATCATAGATATATATATATTTTGCAATGATGTAATCTCAATTCACAAACCAAAAGGAAATAGTTTGTTTATATGATTGTTTAATTCCACGTACATTCGTGCTGGAACGGTTGCCAAAGTCGTTAACACTGTGCAGACGCACTTGTGATATATGAAACGTTTATTTTAGACATAACTGTCATTAACCAAGCTTTGTGAATATGTTATTGTTTACTTTCATTATTTTAATGTTTACCAATTTTTTGCACATTTTTTATTATGGAAAATGGGTCTTTAGTAAGGAAATATATTTTTTTCTTGTTAAAAGATTATTCTACTTTTTATCTTTCACCTGTTTGAACCTTTTTAGTTTTAATGTATGTATATAAAACACATAATGTGTGTATGACATATAAAACACAATAACACAAATTCAGGAAATTAAGCCCATGTAGTTACTTGGAAGCCTAAATAAATATATCATCATACTCCAATATTATACAATTCCCACAAAATTACATATTTACATAGTTTGACATAAGCTGATAAGCTCTATTTTTTGAAATCGATCAAACAGAAAGTAAGTAGAAACGTAGAAATTAACAAAAATATAATTAAGTCCCATACAGTAATTAGTTTAGATTAAGTCTAAAGCAAGATCAACTCGAGTATGGGCACGTAGCCAGCATCTTACATTCGGGTGTTCGCTTAATTTATATGATCCCTTGTAGTTGTAACAATGTAGGGCAATGATAAAGCGGCCGTGAGCCGCGTGCGTTAAATTGTTTGGGCTGGGTTGTTGCGGATTAACCGTCCTCTAGTTCATAATGATTAGGCTGTGTCGCTAATTTTGTGTGGTATATATATTTTTTTAGCTTCACTCTGTATCCCGCATGTCGTGGGAGCCTAGTGTTAAGGCACTCCATCATCTTAGAATTTGGTACTTTAGTATGGTTAGATTAAAGAAATTACTTGTGTAAAGTTAGGTCTCGTTTTCATTATACGTAAACTATATAATAAATAATATTATAAATAAATTCATTATATTCAAGTGTTACGCATATAAATAAATATAGTTTGTATAAATGATAAAGGTATTGGTAATAAAAATGTATAACAGTATTTGTTTATGTACAAAATGAATGCAAACGCACTCAGGTTTGTCAATTTTTGTAATCTGTATAGTAATCGCATTTGACCGATTTCATCTTTCTTTTAAAATTTAACATTATGATTATTATATAATTTCCAAACTCTTGAAAGAAGGTAGTATTAGGTAAGACCGAGAATTGATAGTAAAGAGGTTGCCAAGATCTCTTATAAAAGCCTCTTCACAAAGTGAACCGTAATGACAGCGAGAACCACTTCTGAATTTTACCTTTCTTTTACTTAATACCTTTAAGAAAAACATTAAAGTTCCACTAAAAGGAAATCTTCATGTAAGAGGTCTCTTTGTTTTCTAAAACTTATGTAGTACGTCTCAATATAGATATAATAAGTACGTTTAGTTAATACTTTCTTTATATTTTATAAACAGCAGTGGTGAACAGCATTGGACTAATTATAGCCAAAAAGTGTATTCATATTATATAAATATTTATTTAATTAGATTTACCTTATTCTACCGAATACCTACATGAAATTATCAAAATAAAATATACAATACAAAAGAACAAAAAGATCGTTTCCTTAGAAAAAAAAAACTAAAGAAAAACCCAGTAGCAGCGTAGCATACGACTGACATAACTGACATCAAATTAAAATCACATCGTAAAGTGCTTGTAAATATCAATTTGAACAAATTCATTTTAAAATGTAACATGAGTCTCTCCAAACATACAATATTTATTTTAGACGTCGTCGGTAAAAAGATCAAAGTAGGTACTATACCTCCATTGAATATGCAGAAAACTTAAGCACATAAAGCCAAATCTCTCTAAACATTTTAAGCAAGGCAATGTAATGTGTGCCAATGGGCCATTACAATTTTCTTTGCAAATGTACAAACACTGGCATCCAAATAAGTTTTCGTAAGTCTCATGAATATTTATCTTACTTAGTGTGGGACGTAGAAACTTTTGGTTGTATCCTACTTAATCAAACTTCTTTGCCATTTGAATGTGTAAATAGTGTTATTTTAAACATACTGTTTGAAGATTTAAATTACAGTTAGTCCCAGTAAAGTAAAGTTATTCCCATTCTAGGGCACTCCCTAAGACACTCTTATCACTAGGTCCCTCTGCCTACTTTGATATGTGCGGTATGCAGCGGCAAGCTAACAATTTGTATTATTACTATAACATTTAAGTTAAAAAAAATCAGCTTCACGCTGTATCCCGCAAACAGCATGGTAGGCAGAGGGAACCTAGTGTTAAAGTTCGATATCTACGACTTTCCTATTGAGGGTTACGTACCAGTTTCCTGATTGTAGATCACCTTACAAATTCTAAAAGTTGACCAAGTTAGAGTATATGGCTAATTTTGTATAAAATGAACCTCCATTTCTTGAGAAAATGGATCTAAATAAGTGTCGGAATATATTTTTTGTCTGTGGTTGCAAAACATTAAAATTATAGATTTTAATGCACACATCGTTTATAAACTTCTGAATTTTGACGCCCTTTGTGAAGTCGCCCGTATGTGGATTTCACGGACCAAATACTAATGATCGTACGGGTGAACTAGTAATTATTTCTTAGACAAAATCCAAAAGTATAAATACATTTTTATTATAATAAATTTGTCTATTATAATTAATCAACTACTAATTAAGTACTATGAGCATTATTATACTAAGCCTTTTAAAAAATCTAGTTCAGTTATTATTTTATTTAATTCATTAATTAGGAGTCATTTAGAATATTGTTCAACTGTCTGGAATCCATATTATGTAACACATAAAAACAGATTAGAACGAATCCAAAAAAAGTTTTTAAAATTGTTATCTTATAGAGATCATATCAGTAATGATTTTCGTAAGTACGATGACTTATTAAAACATTATAATATGTTAAAACTATCCCATCGCAGAGAGATTGCCGATCTTTGCTTTTTACATAAATTAGTATCTGGAAACCTTGATTGTCCGAAGATTTTAAGTCAACTTAATATTTTTACCCCTAAATCGAATGCAAGATTACGTACCCAAAATTTTAAAACAAGGTTCGCTAGAACAAATTTAGGCCTAAATGCACCACTTAATAGAACTTTAAATCTTTATAACAAATTAGCGCAAAAATCTCAATTTGATATTTGTATAAAGCTCAGCTGAAAAAATATTTTACGTAACTAATAAGAAATTCATAACTGAGCTTACAATAATTATAATTATTATAACATGTTTTATTTATTTTTTTTGTCTTAAGTACTTCAGTTTTGGTTTTGATAGTTTGTTTTTTTTTTTTTTGTTTTGTTTTATGTTTGGCTATTTTTAGTATATTTTTTTAAATTTAAGTATTATCTTTTTTTAGTTGTTTTTTTTTATAATTAGAACAATGTTTATGTTATAAGTTTGATCTTATAAGTTTAAATTTATATACCTGGTTAGGTTTTTTTTTTTTTTTAAATTATTATTGTTGTTGTTTTTTTTTTTTGTTAATTTAGATGTGAGCAACAACTTTACTATACATGCAAAGTTAGCCTATAATTGGGACATACTTTGTATCAATATATTTATAAATGTTTGTAACCATTGTAGTCTTAGTATGTAACGTTGGCTTCCTAATAAATAAATAAATAAAAATAAATAAATAAATTATTAACAGTCCTTCTTTACATACTTTTTTGTAACAATAATAAAAAGTAAAATCTCAATTAATGATATGCAAAATATCTTTTATATTTGAGATTTAAAGTAAACGCGACAAGTTGTGGTTTCGATTCCTACTCGGGGAACTCTCTAACAAGAAGTGCAGCTTTGAATCCCACAACTCGGCACATAATATATCAAACCATATAATATAAAATGAAAAAAACGGAGAGTCGTGAATGGTTTCGTTGCCTTCTTCACTTTTCGTGAAAATGATTTGAAAAGAAAAAGATAAGAAGAATAAAAAATGTCACAATATATTCTGGTTTTTCGAGTTTAACCTGCTCGTGTCTTCATAGAAATTGAAAACGTTATAAATTTTCATTAGATCCTTACTTACTATTCGATCTTAGGAAAACATCAAACGATAGAATAAGATAAAAAAAAAACAACTTATAATACTACTTATGTACTACGATAGTGATGTTTCCTAGATATGACATTTTCCTACGAATCGGAAAATATTTATGCTGAAGGATTCCTATTTACTTCCTTTTCCATGTCAATAAAAATCAAGAAAGGAATAATTGAAGGGAGCGGAATGTACAAATAATCCCACTGTGTATAGGTGAGTATAACGGTTGTTCTCGCAACTTTGGAATTAGAGGCAAACACATTAGATAGCGTGTTTATATAGGCGCCGCTTTTACTTCCATTTATTTGATCTAAGACTATACAAATGGGGATTAATCAAGGATAACTTTGTCGATTTGGATTTTTAACTTGTGTTTGTAGGACGGATGAGAACTTTTCCCCGGTGGTTTCATTGTAAAACAGATTAGGAGTACATGGGAGCTTAAATGTATTTAAGTAGAAATGTATGTCTTCATTAAGTATGGGAGTTTCTCGTTTTTCTTTTAGAAGATTTAGAACGAAGTGTTGTGGATTTTTGAACTTTGTTGTTAATGCAATAATATAAATATAAAAATATTTGCGAATGTAATTTTGTATCGCTAATTTAACTAATGCAGTTGTATATTTGACTAAATTTTACTATAGAAAGCTGAGATTCTAATATAAAAATATAATTTTTGTATTTAATAGTACTACCTAAAAAGTTCAATTAGTTTTTATAGTTTATTTTAGAATCCCAAAATAGTCATAAAAAGAGCATCAGAATACATTAGCATGCATATCACAGATCTCATATTTTGTTTACATTTGCGTTTTTCTTCCATCAACATCATACGAATGTTTGAATTCATATCTTCTATTTTAAATTCGTGGCATTTCAATTAGCAGTTATTTCTAGAACAAAAAAAATATATACGTTTTTTTTACTTACGAGATTTTTTCATAGATTGTGGTTCGTCCCTACATCCTGTTGGTACATTCTATATAAGCTATGTAATTGCGTAATTAGCTTTATATTATATATTATATTATAGTAATTTGTTAATTAAATTCGTAGAGTTACTTGGTAACAAAAGAAATTTTCCTTGAAAACGAGATAAGAAAAGTCTAAA
This sequence comes from Heliconius melpomene melpomene, assembly GCA_000313835.2. Taxonomy (NCBI): domain Eukaryota; kingdom Metazoa; phylum Arthropoda; class Insecta; order Lepidoptera; family Nymphalidae; genus Heliconius; species Heliconius melpomene. Next base: position 1,822 of record HE671180.1, on the reverse strand, counting down.
ATTCTTTCGCATCACTTGTAAGTATCACAAAACTTTTACACTGTTGTTTTATACTAATTTAATAAATTCATATTCTAAGAAACTTTAACGAAATTTATTAAAATTAAACTTGTTTCTCAAATAAGATCCAAGTGAAGAGACAATGCTCGGTGGTATCATCTTTATTTAACTTGTATTTAATATCAGAGACGTGTTTAGAAGTTCCCACGCATGTACGGCGAAGTTGAATAAGTTTAGAATTTGAAATTACGTTTGTATTTAAATTTTAATATATTCTGGTGCGAGATATGAGTGAGCTTTAAGTACTCATTAATGGTTACATTGAAATTTGTCAGTTATATTGTTTGTACAAGCAGTATGAGTTAACAATTAATTAATGATTTTAAACGGGGCACAGTCATGTGATTTTAAATGCCACAAGTTGTGGGTTCGATGCCAACTCGAGGAAATTAAATATTTATTATCTTCATTTCTTCGCTCTGGGCAACAAAGCAAAGCGTTGCGTTGAGTTTTGCCACTTAACACTCAATGCTTTCAAATTTCGGCGGTGGGTGGAACGGAAACGGAATCGGAACGGTGTCATAACATTAGGTTCCTAGGTTCCCTCTGTCTACGCTGCTATGTGTGTAAGCGAAGCTAAAAAACACTCTCTCAATTGTCGATTGCAGCATGACTCATGATTATTTTCTTGTTCGTTTATTATTTAAATTTAGTACAAATTTACGGCTTCTATTAATAATAATTTTAAAATAATAATAAAAACCTTAATTAATAGGAAATATTCGTAGTCTCATTGATACAGAAACAAATTCAATAAAAAATAATTCAACAACAAATTCAATAATTCAACAAAATGTATAAAAAAGCTAACTCAAGGGAAGTATAATTTTTAAAAAAAGGATATGAAGTTATTTATAAACAATTCGAAATAACTTACCCAATATTTACGAGTACAACATTTTAAATCCGATACAAAATTAACTGTTAACACCGACGTAAATTATGAGCCAAGTTTATCGGTAGTGAATAATTATTTATTACGACGTAATTAGGTTCGTCTTCAAGATTTGCGTAACTGGAGCTTATAGATTAAACATTCCTCTGTATAAACAGTATACTCGTATGGCAGCGTTTAGAATTTAGATTGTCGACTCACGTCAAGGTATACTTGGTTGTATTTGCACTTATCTTCTGAGGATTCATTATATATTGACTATTATGTACTCAGCCTTTAAGAGTCGACTGCATTTCAGGACTAAAAGATAGAGTGAGAGAGATATATAAGCCCCTACGTTATTTTTAGTTTATATAGAAATACTAGCGACCCTATTGCGGCTTCGCCCGCTTTTACTACTGGATTATTCATATAATGTATGTTTGCAAAGCACTTAAGATAATGTGAAAATTAATTAAGCCCTAATGCAACCCGCATTTTCGTAGTTTCAATAAGGATTTTCCAATTGTTTTACGCAGCAAGGATTTTTTAGTAGGTACCGTAATTTTAAATCTGTGCTACTAATCTTTTCAAGTACTTATTAAAATATACTTAAATTACTATTTTTAGATAGTTAAATGACATTAAATAATACATTCAACTCGAATTATCCAATACGTGCAAACGCATCTAAATCTTCGTTGCTATAAAGGCAGGCGGGGTTTTTTTTTTGTAGCTTGTGGTTAATGCTGAAGAGGGTATTCTGTCTCTGATGAAAAGCAAGCACTACGTGGCTGCCTGTGACGAAAATTAAATAGAATGCATCGGCTGGGAATTGACCCGGGCTGCCCGCGTGGCAGGCGAGCATTCTACCACTGAACCACCGAT
>HE671179.1:12600-24617 GCA_000313835.2 Heliconius melpomene melpomene | reverse complement strand
AAAAGTTAATAACAGAGTGACTAATCACTATTTTTTCTCTGCCTGCAATGAAATATAAACATATCATTACAAACTAATTTACTGTTAGATTAAAAACTACATAAATAGAGCATAAACTGGCCACAATGGGTTGTTACTCATTGTGACTCATATGAAATTAACTTATCGCGACAGCTAAAGTAAAGAGGCCTAAGTCTTTGCTGCGCAGTCCATATCAGTTTAATTAAGCAGGTACTAATGAGGATATCACGAGTGAGTATGAAGAAGACTGTTGGTTTGAGCATGTCGATAGGGACAAAAGTATGGCAAAAAAAAATTAAATCAAAAGTAAGTGGATAACAGATTTTGGTCGACTGCCCAGAACATAGTATCTATGATACTAGAGGAAGGTCACGTGAAAAACATGAGGACCCATCGGGCGGGACCCATACATAAAAAATTTGGTAACAGTGGACGAAGCGAAAAAGGTATGCAAAGACCGTAGCGTTTAGTGCTCCATTCTCTCTGGGTACTCCGCTAGGGATCTAAAAGTGTAAAGCTAAAAAAAGCGAAATAAGCTTTACAATTACAATAAAAACTTGAAAAATATAAAATCTTTTTCTTATACACTTTTGCTTTAAGAACTACTTGTGACTCAGTAGGCTATATAAAATAAGGTCAATTGATTTATAAAGCAGGTGTAGGATGCATTTCTGATACAAATGCATTTTTTTATGGAAATATATGTATGATAAGTATGTATATTAATCTTATATAGTATTTTATTACTAAGCTAATAGTTCTTCAAATGGACAATAAGCACTCCGTTCTCCATTTTTCTCCTGAATTCGAGACACTGTGTAATGGGTGGCGGAACTCAACGCCGTAATTAGTGTTTTATACACTTTTGTGAAAACAAAATAAATTATTTTCATACTAATATCGTTATTACATTAGACTGAATGGGTAACGAACCCACAACCATCGCGTTGACAGTCGGATTTAGTTCCATTGCGCCACTATGACGTCATTAACAAAAACCAGAAGCGTTTATCAAGCAGTTAACCTTAACTACAGTTTAAACAAAGTTCAAGTTTATTTTTAACTAACCTACCTCAATGGACATGTGCTAGTTTTACGACGATAACGATAACAAGTTAGGTAGAGATAGGCCTACTAATGCTTCGTAGTGGTGTATAGCGCGGTGATTGTCGGTATTGTATTTCTGACTTGACGCTCCACGCTGTATGCCGCGTTATCGGAATAGGCAGAGGAAATGTAGTGATAAGACACTCTGTTCCCCACTTTTTCGCAGAATTTTCGAAACATTGCGTGTTGAATTGCAGAACTTAACGCCGCGCTTCGTCTTGTTACCAGAACTAGTAAATGAAAATAATCCGTTCCCCAGATTGGGAGTAAAACCCACTAACGTCACATTTATAGTCACGATGGTCTCGAAAAAACTATAACATAAGTATATAATATACAAATTAAAAAAAATGGTGTGCGTATGCTCCAAATTGTTTAGACTTTTTTTTGAGTTTGTATAAATATACAGAAAGAGATGTGTCGAACACAAATATTGTATTAAACTTCAAAATTTTGGTGGTTCCGTACTTATTATAATTAGTTCCGAAATAAGAGAACAATCCAGTTGTTTTAGTGACGTATCATTCCGTGCAATGTTTTACTAGCTACACGCTGTATCACGTTAAGACACACTATTCTCCATGCACTGCTCAAGTTTCGAGACATTGTGCAGAATATGGCGGAACTAAACGCCGCGCTTCGCCGCAACTCTAGAGTGAAGAAACGAAAATATATTAATTTCTTCGAGTGGGACCCACATCTTGTCGCGTTTACACACGCTTGTGCCCCTGTATCCCGACCTCATTTAAATTAAATTACTTCTATATGGATCCCTAAACCTGTAACAGGAAGTATACAGGAAGACGTTGTTTACACGTAAAATGATCTCACACGGTGCCGATAGATACTTTGGCGGCGTTAAGTTATTTATTAATTGCTTGTATAGTATAGAATATGTACAAGTGTTCACCGCGACTTCGCCCGCGTGGACAACACAGTATTGCTGTTTCGTTTTCGGGGGATCCTTATACTTTTTACATGACCTTCCTCCAGAATCTAATTTTTAAGTTAATTTGTTGAGTCGTGGCGTAGAGACACAAGCGTGTGACTGCAAGTGTAATTGTGGATTCAATTCCCACTCGGGGCAACGAAATATTTTGATTTCCTATATTAATTTACGAATATTTTAATTTCCTCGCTCTAGTATCGAAGTAACAGCGGCGTTCAATTCCGCCAATCAATAGGCAATATCTCGAAAATTGGCGGGCAAAGTGTACAACGGCGTGTTGTAGCACTAGGTTCCATTCGCCTATACATGCAGCGTGAAGTTAAAAAAATAACTCTTTTTCAAACAGTTTAATACATTTAATCCTGCTCAAAGTTTAAAAATGCTTTGACATGTAGTCGACTGTGGTTCGTGACATTTTTTTACATAGAAAGCTCTCTAAATCTAAACTTTCTAACAACGAGGCTTTTTTATGATGTTTTTTTTAGTAAAATGTATTACGATCAATTTTTTAATATAGGAAAATAAAAGTTGTTTCATAGAAAACAGGTTCACTCCGCATAGCTTAGAATAACAACCCTCTGTTTTAGTGACGTGACTCTCTCGTATACAGCACGTTAGGCGGAGGGAACTTATAGTTAAGGCACTCCGTTCCCCACGTAACATTACGTTTTGTGCGCTTTGTTTTGTTGCGAGAGCGAGGCATTAAAATAGTAACTTAACTAGTAAATTAATTGTTAATTAATCTTTCTAAAATAAGTCAAATACGGGAAATGCGTTTATATTAACAAAAATTTTTTAAAGAAATTATTTAAAAAAAATGAAATTCCATATAATCTATCACAGTCATGGAGCAAAATAAAAAACAAAATAACAGATAACAAAAAAAAAACATTTCTTACCTGTAACAATAACCGCCAAGAGAAGTCCAAAAAGCGCGGGAAGGAGGGCCATCTTGTTACACACACACAAATACACAAATATGTATATCACACACACACTGGCATTACTCGAAAACGGTCACTTACTTTTTAACCTTAACTGGTTTACACTGGACTCTTCTGTCTCTGTCTCTCTCAGTAATAGTGGATGTAGGTCTGTCCTTTCACTCTGTAACAAAATAATATTGTAGGGTCAGGTTTTTTTTTCTTTTTTTTCAGACAAGGTGTTTTCGAATTATGTAATACGGTTTAACCAATTTAGGTTGAACCCTAAGAATTAAACAACTACCTGTTTCATAGTTTTTTATAGGAAAGTTCAAAATAGATTTTTTAATTTAAAGTTAAAATTTTAAATAAAAAAATTCTATTTTGAACTTTTGAGGCCAGTCGTGGTGCAAGGACTGAGAGGCAAGTAAGAGGCACAAGGTGTGACTGTAAAATCGAATGGTGGGATCGAATAGCGGATCTCAACGCTGTGCTATATCTTCTTACCAGACGCACTCAACACACAATAACTCAAGAATTCGGCGGATTTGGGAAGTGTAATATTTTAATCGGAAACGGAATGTCTCAACTAGGTTCCCTCAGCCTACCCTATTATGTGTGGGATGCAGCACGGAGCTATCTATCTATTAGTAAATCAAGGTTATCTCATTTTACGCTGGTCACGGACGGTTGAAATGAATATTTTTTATAGCGACGTAAGGGTAAGCCGGCTGTATACCGAGTTTTTAATATTTAAAACGTTCTGCCTTGAAATATTGAATTTATTATGATGTTGAATAAACTCTTTTTGTAAGCTTAGTTTTTATGTAATAACAGCAACCCAAACTTAAACTTGTCGTTATATTATATTCAAATTATAAAAAAAAAATAAAGCCTATGTACTATTCTGTAAATTCGAAACAAAAGGTGGCGTTTAATCCCGTCACTTTACATGTAATTTCTTGAAAATTGTGTACTTCGTGGGGAACACAGTGTTTTAACACTGGGTTCCCTCTGCCTATCTTGTTTTGCGAAAAAAAAGCGTGAAGCATGTTTCAGTCACTGAACTGCTTTTATATTTATTTCATATTTAGAATTGCCTCACCACAATATTGAATCTACACTAACGTACAGGTATTATATTAAAATCTAGACAAGAATAGAATACCATGCATTTCCAGTGCGAAGACGCCATTTAATTAAAGTTGCTTCCTTCAACACTTCTCTTGGCATTTGCTAAGGAATTTCCTAAAGCTTTAAACGTACCGTATATTGTTATGCAGGTATTTGAATTTTATACAAAGACTAGCGGCCCGCCTGCGGCTTCGCCTGCGTGAACTATGGTATTATTAATTTCTGTCTCCATGAGTACCTACGTCCTACAAGTGACGTCCATGCAAAATTTGAGACTCCTAGCATTTGTAGTAAAGAAGTTTCATACAAACTTTCAACCCCAAAAACAACCCCTTAGAAGTTCAATATTGTAAATTCCCGTCTTAGCGAGCACCCACGTCCTATGAATAACTCCTATACAAAATTTGAGATTCCTAGCATATGTAGTTTCTGAGATTTCGTGATGAGTGAGTGACCTTTCGATTTTATATATATAGATATATGTATATATACATTTTATTTCTTATATTCTTCCAGACAAATAAACCTATTTTAATTTAATGAGTTTTTGTTTGAAAGATGTTGTTAGCAATGATTGAAGAATATGTTCTTAACGTATGCGTTAAGCCGTTTGAAGATTATCAGCTCTTTTCTAGTTGACGAAAAGATATAAGCAATTTTTACTGGTCTGGTCGGTTCACATTTATTTATAAGTATATAACTTAGTATATTTTTACATGCACAGAGTAGTTATACAGACTAGGCAAGGGGAACCTAGTGTCAAGAGACTCCGTTCCACACGCACTACCCTGAATCCGGTTGGAGCCCCGGAATCCTATCAGGAACGAGTACACGAGTACAGAGTGTTTATTTAATCCTACAGCCCTATATAATATAAAGGTACGAGTATAATGGAATACAAATAATAAATACAAATTATAAAGTTATCAATAAAGAATTTGGAAATAACTAAGAGTTCCAAAATCCAAAGCAAAATTGTTTTAAACAAAATTATTATTTGCGTCAAGAATTTTGAGGATATTGTTTCTGTTTTATTGCACAGCCCTTTAAAAACTTTTGATTGTATTTAATAAGTAATTTTGTTGATAGCACAGGGTCCCGGCTAAACGTGTTCAATGTGGGTTCGATTTCCGTTCGGGGGTATTAATTGGATTAATACCGTTATGGCGGCTCTGGTAACAAGACAAAGCGCGAGTGAAGTGAAATGAAGTGTGTTAACATTGGGTTCCCTCAGTCTACGGTACTATATGCGGGATATATGTATCCATTATAAATTTTCCATTTTTTTTCGTGAAACTAAAACTTTATTTTTTATGAATCAACGTTAGACATTCAACTATTTCATATAAAAGTTACCTCGAAAAAAAGTATTTTCTAATAAAAAAAACTCACTAACTACAACAGCGTAAAGCAAATAGGCATAACTTTATTAAATTGAAGTATTTCATAGTCTGTTGCTAAAGTGGTTTTTGTTTTCATTTCGTATTGTTAAGTTAGCCACATACCTATCTAACTTTTGTTAGTTTTCTACAAAAGTATGGATGATACAATATTTCGCATCCACTTCGGCTTGTTATAGAGACGATTTGAATGGCGGAACTTAACGCCGTGTTTTATCGGGCATAGATTTTTTTGTGATTTCCACTTGACAAAAAATAGTAAAAGCTAGTTGAAAAATATACAATTCTTTCAATGTGTATTGAACACACAATCATTAAATATACGCAAGCAAAAGATAAATTACTAGTAAAGATTTTATAGTCATCTTAATCGTACAGTCTAGCGGTAATCAGAAATGAGATATTACTAGTCGATTGGTGGAACTCAACACCGCACTTCGTCTTACCAGCAGAGCAATCAAAATAATTTAAATCTCCAGTATCTTAGTTCTTGTTAAAATGTGGAAGTTTGGGAGGATGTATGTTTGTTCCACTGCCACGCATTATCTATTGAACAAATTGAGATTAAACTTTACAATAATAATATAGCTTATACAACAGAATAATTCATAGGGTACAATTTATGGAAATATTTCTTTTAATAAACTTAGTAATACGGTTAAGCGGGCGAAGCCGTGGTCGTGTCGCTAGTTAATTACATAAACGCTCAAGTCCCTATATATATATGTAACGTACGCAAGCAAATGATAACAATTGCTACTAAGATTGATACAATTCTTAATTAAAACAAAACTCCCTATGTTTATTTGTACGGCACACTCGAGGAGGGTTAGCATGAAAATATTATATTACGTTTTTTATTATTTATTATTAGAAAGCATTTTAGAAACGGTCGTCGGTTTAAATCTTAGTAAGAATCATTACGTTTTTATTAATTTTATAATATGTGATAAGAAATGCAACATTTTGAATACAATATCTGACTCAAGTCATTATACGAACGGAAAAAGGAGAATAGGGTAGCATGTGACTAGTTACTTTTCATAACTTTTTCAAGAATAAGAGAACAGTGCAGTCTCTTAATTAAATCTTACGTTACATTAATGTCTCTTGATAAGGAAGGAATTGTTTCTACATCTCTACTCTGCCAAGGCTGAAGGCTTTGAGATCCACCACTTAACACGAAGTATCTCAAAAACGAGCAAGTAGCGAAAACATAATCTCTAGATTTTCTTTTGTTTTCCTGCTATGCGTGACAGCGGAAGCTAAAAATATGATTTTTGTATTCATATAAGTGGTTTCTCTTAAAATGTTTACCGCACGCTTTAAGTGAAATCACACAAACGTTGGTGGATAAATAAATAATTAATATTTTAACACAATACTTCAACACCAAACCTACATGAATAAATTATATTAAATATAAGGGAACACCATGCGTTATGGTATTTTAATTAATTGAATACCATCACAATTTGTTTTAGTTACACCTAGTTATGACGTGTTAAGAGGAAAGTTGTCATTAACTAATTACTTACTTTCTCTTTAATTAATGACTTGCTATTAATTAAAAAATATATATGTAGCGGGATTTGAACCCTGCTACGATTTGATGAGTAGGTATATGTTTTTAAAACGTTACAAAAAGATGATGAAGACATCAACATAACATCGATTAATTATGAGATAAACTTAATTAATCGATGTTTTTATATCGACCTATTGTTAATAGTGCCCATATGTTCAAATCCTACGAAAAATCATAGGTATATTTCGATAAAAAAAATATATTTTATATTTTTATGCCAACACTACAATCAATGCGCGAGCGTATCCGTTGGTTAAAAATAACTCTATCTTCAAAATAAAGCGTGTACTTAAGACACTATACAGTATGTGTCGCAAGGTATCCGTTTTAAAGTAACATTAGATGTAACCAGAGAGAAAATGACAATTTTATACATCTTTAGCTGCACCCTGCATATAGGGGAGTGCGCAGAGGGAACCTTGTTAAGATTTGGCTAGAGGACTCACCGCTCTTCATCTTCTTACCAGAGCGACCAAATGAAGTTTTTGATTACAACAAGACAAAGGACGGCGTTTAGTTTCAATATTTAATACCCAATGTCTCAAATATTGAGGACGGGTGGAGAATGGACTGTTTCAACACTTTATACTCTCTGCCTACCATGTATTATACATTATACAGCGTGAAGCAGCGTGAAGATAAAAAAGACACATTCTAATAGCACCTTTTATATAAAAATATATAAAAGAATTTCTTATTTTATATATTATATATCAAAGTAATACGTGTTAAAATTACCTTTTATTGATAAAACGATTTATCTTATTATACAATTTCAGTAAAATACCGATAGAGATCCAATTTGAGCTATTTTCGTGTTAAAATATATTGCTTTTAGCGAAGAAAAGTAAAATATGGTAGAGAAAAATTCTTCTACACTTCGATTACCTACTTTCAAAAAAAAAAGGTTATATGTTCAAATTTAGGTACCATATGTAGCGGGGTATTTATAAAGGTACCTAGTATCGAAACCCTCTTCTTCACTTTCCGCCTATTTTACAAGACATTCTTCACGTCTGTGTACTGAAGAATGAGAATCAAACCCACAATCGTCGCGTTTATAGTAAAGTCTTATTATATAACATAATTATTTCATAATACAGCAGGTATTATCGAAGTAATGTAATAATCGAAGGTGTTTTCCGTCCAAGTTGAACGACCCGATCAATGGTTACTGAGCAACGGGGTAGGTACCAACAAACATTTTGTACTAGCCAGCTAGGGGAAAGTCGAATTTCACAGAATACTGATATAATAACGAAATGAGATTATAATTGCTTATACTGGTATTACATAAGAAGTCGCAGTATTTTTTTTTTAATTACTAAATAAATAGTTTCAAACCGCTGTTTCTTTAGTGTATTTAAGGTAGTGCAAAAATAGGTAGGCATTTATTTACTGTACATTTTCTTGAGTGTATACCGAAAAGCCAAAATTACTAATTTAAATTCAAAGTGTAAAACAGCAGAGTTAGGAACAAAATATAGTAGATACTCTATAAACCAAAACATACATTTTTGTTTAGAGTTTCATCTATTTTAAACAAAAAATAGTAATTTTGATATTTTTCCATACACGAAATATAAAGTGAAATTGAACAAAACAAATGTTGGATTTTGCACGATTTCAAAATAATTCAGAATTGTGCGTCGACAGGACCACTATTCTGCAAATAATTGGTGCGACCATGGTTCTTGGATGTTTTAGGGATTTCCCTATATACCTACATAAAGTTTCACTCTTTTTCCCCCTTAGCTGGGACCGCATAGGAATCTAGGCTTCCACATTCCGGTCGGATTTTCGTAATATTGCGTGTTGAGTGGGGGAACTCAACGCCGCCCTTAGTTTTAGTCCTAAGTGGTGCAATGAAATTAATTAATATAAATTAAAATCTGCGAGAATCGAACGAAGAACCATCTTATTTAGTCTGAGTCTATGCCACTTCTTCACAGCTTCTAACGTTTTTCGTATGTTTGTAATTTAAAATGTATTATTTTATATTCGTTAGTTTATTCAGACATTCAATAAAACATTTCAATAGCGTAGCAATGAAAAGTTTTAATTTAATCCTTTGATGATACAGAAAGAATTTATTGAATGAATTCAGTGTTTTTAAATAAAACAAATAAAATACACTATACTAGTAATACATTTTTTATACTAACAAACTAATGTCATATAAATTTAAATACGTGTGTATTGCATTTCCCGTCGATCAACTATTCAGTGTATAGTTGATCGAAAGCATAATTATCCTATTTTCATTTATTTTACTGATATATTCGATTCCCACTACTGGTAACTGGTTGTGTATGCAGGATACAGCTTCCTCGCATTCATAATGGGACATGGGGATGACAGCCTCGAAAAAGTAAAAAAGTTAAGTGAAGTTTTCAGGCTACACTGTCACTAAATTTAGAACTGGAATTAAACCCAAGCTAACTCAATTAATATACTACTACTACTACTACTACTACGCTACTATACTAGAAAACAATGCTATATATTCAGTAATGCTAATCTATATTTTTTCCTAATTAAATGGATATACTAGTTTTTAACTTCTTGTCCTTCATAATTTCAAATATGGTGAACTCAGTACCGGCCATTAGCGCCATACATCACACCACAAAACCATAGCAATTAACATTAAATCATGTAAATCGATTGTGGGACGCGTAAATCAATTATAGAATAGAATAGTATAGAATTGAATAGAATGTTGTTTATTTTTAGTAGAAAATACTGAAACTTGGCATTGAGGAGCATAGGGCAGCAATATAAGACAATTTTTCGAAATTTGTCCGCGAATTAAGGGCAGTCGTGGCTCAGGAACGAAAATGTCTTAATGGGAACAGAGTGCCTTAACACTAGGTTCCCGCGTTCCCTCGCCCCTGCTATGGGCATGATACAGCGTGAACTTAAAAAGAACGCGAGGAGGTTGTGGGGTCGACTCCCATTCAATTTTTTTTAAATTCCCCAGGGAAACAATATTTTCCTTTTTTTAATAACAAAACAAATCGAGGCACCGAATAGTAGAATATTCGGAAATAAGCGGAGCCTGGACAATAGTGTCATTACACTAGGTTCCCTCTGCTCTATGAGGAATACAAAGTGACCCTACGGTTTTAATACAATCTAATATATAAAAGTAAACCAAATTGTATGTGTTTACGGAAGCAATATACGAGTAGTATGTACAATGTACCTATAAAATAGAAAAGGTAATAAAAGTTTATCACATTAGGTCAGTAGACGTAAAATTGAAATTAGTCGCGGCTTCAAATACGATAGCATTGTTTTGTTTATGATTATAATTGTGAAATTAATGCATTGTTTGTATTACATCATTTTTTATACATTTTAATGTGTGGAGAGAGAGTTTTTAACCGACTTCAAAAAAAGAAGCTATCAGTTTGACATATGCTCTTATTTATGTGATGTTGTTGGAATTAGAAAATATTTGAGTTTGATGACCATTTAGTAGTAGTCGTCGTCACAGTGTCAAGTGTCTGACTGTAAACACGATTGCTGTGAGTTCGATTCCTATTCGGGGTAATGAATCATTTCCTCGCTTCGGTGACAAGTCAAAACACGGCTTAGAAGTGTGCCATTCATCACTCTGCCCTTCTACATGCAGCATGAAGCTAAAAAAACAATTAAAAATGAAACATTTCTTGCAAAGTTATTTTATTGCTTTCATAACGACTTTTTTATGTGTATTACCTACTTTTACAAAGTAGGCCATCTTACGTTACAGGGACGGTCTATTAAAGGGCTCGATAGTAAAATTATCGTCTTAGAATTTCTTAAAAAGAGTTTGTATAAAGAGAGACACATATACAGACACGTCAAACTTACATCACCCCCAGCTTTCACCGGGAGTTAAACGAAAAATCCGCAACCGTTGCTTTTGGTTAAAAATTTGACAACTTTCCTATCTATGAGAGTAGAAAACTTTGTTTTTAGCTTCTCGCTGTAGCAGAATAGGCAGAGGGAACCTGGGAACTTATTGTTAATACACTTTGTTCCCATTAAGGCACTTCCGTTCCCCATTTTCCGTCACATTCTGGAGGTGTTGCGTGTTGAGTGGCAGAACCACAGCGAAGAAATAAAAATATTACATATTTCATTCTCCCGAGTGGGAATCGAACCCACAAACAGCCCTCGTGTTTACAGTCGCACGCTTGTGCCACTGCGCCACGACGGCCTCTATCTACCTCTAACCTGTTTTCCGCCAGGCTAATATAATTTTCTTTTTAATATCTTCATTTTATTAAGGTTAAACCACTTTTACTGAAGACCTCATATATTATTTACATTAATTTTTATAAGTGTTTTCCTCAACTAGAACGCTTAAGACGGTTGGAAAGAAATATAAAATTCTTATTTTTTTGTTAAGATTTATATAATTATTATACGATTTAATACTGTTTTGGTTCAATTCTCACTCGGTGTAATTTATTTTTATTTTCTCATTCACAACTATGACAATTATTAATATTTCCATCCAGCTATATTGTACCGTTGCTTACTTATATTATCTTATAGAGAGGTTTGAAAGTAATGTCACAAGTCACTTTCTTAAATCGTACTTTCATTTACACATTACTTATGGAGATTGGCTTTGCTTATTGAATCTTTGTGACTGTTCCCATTGGAAGAAATTGAATATTTAATATTTTCATTTCCTCGCTCTGGTAACGAGGCAAAGCGCGGCGTTGAAATCCGCCACTCAATACATGCAATGCCTCAAGAATACCGCGCAAAGAGGGAACGGAAGTTTCTTAATGGGAAAGAAGTGTCTAAAAACTAGGTTTCCAGATTCCGTCTGTCAAACCCTGCTATATGCAGAATACGAGTTGGAAAAAAGAAAAGGTTGGAAATGAAACTAT